>BQNB010067649.1:0-24010 GCA_026074375.1 Tanacetum coccineum | reverse complement strand
TGTATCTCTAAGTGTGTGTGCTCTTCCTCCTCTAAAAGACACACACACACATCTTCCATTTTCTCTCTATTCAATCTAATATGGCTTCTTATTTATTTAATCTTGCCTGACCTCCAGATCTTTTCTAGTTAGTGTTTCTTATTGTCTACAAGTTGTATTTTAGTATTCAATAAAATGATTTGTGAAAATGATTTATGTTTTATGGCCCAACATAACAAACCTTGTGTTTTATGGAACAAACACATAAACTATCTAATCCAAATCAAATGATACAAAGAGATGATACAAATGGGTGTACAATGATGATCCAAAACAAATGTGTCTAATGGATGTGAAAGCCCAAACCAAGCATCAAGATCACAAAGCATGATGAGGTTAGTCTTCTATGATGGAAGATCATAAGTTTTCTAAGCTTGTTGAGGCAGACCTTCATGTGCTTAAAAGCTTGTGGTGGATGTAGATTGCAAGATTTCAAAGCTTTCCCTTTTGTAGGTTACATTTAGGTGTTAGTGACAACAAAATGAGAGTTAGAAGCGTTATGATCATGGGGTTTATAGATGCATTCCTACATATCTAAATGAGTGAAAATGGTGGAAAATATGTGTTTTTTATGGATAAAAACATATTGGAAAGGCTCCTTTATTTATAGGCAAAAACTGGTACAGTAGCACGGTTTCGTCGGTTCCCTCTACAGAAGGGAATCGACCAGTGTAAATGATGACATCAAATAACATCACCTTTATAGCATCATTTATCCCATGATTCTTACCCATTTTATATAATTATTGCATGAATTGGTACTTAAATGTTTATATTTGATATTTGCAGTAATTATGGAGTACTTTTATGAAGATTAGCTAAAAGGCACACATTTTGGAGCTTAAATGAAGAGTTCGAGAAAGTCTACTGATCTGACAGAAAATACGCCATATTATTCTAGACCTATACAATGTATCCAAGACTTTGACGAATTTAAAGACCATTGCCTGACTTTGAAGAATACGTCGTATCCACATTAACAGTACGCCGTATATAATACTTTGGTCAACGAAGAAAAACCAACTGGTTTTACTTCAATACGCCGTATCCATCAAGAAGATATGGCGTATCCATGCCTACACTTCACAGACAACCATGAAGGATTGAAGACCCAATACGCCGTATCTTGAAGACTTAATAAGCCGTATCGAAGGTCAAACACTAGAAGATTCTAAAAAATATCAACCGTGGTCCTTACTCTAAGAAATTCTCAATACACCATATCTCACATCGCCTGATACGGGGTATCAATCAATTTCTAGACTCTATAAATACAAAACTCTAAACTCAGTTTTAGGTATGCAAGGGAATCCCTAAACTACCAAGTCGACTATCAGACGAATAAAGGAGCATAGAAGGTCAGAAAAGAGCCTCAAGATCATAAGAAAATTCTTGTAATCTTCGTATAACTAAATACGCGTTCGGTTAAGGTTTCTTTTCTTTAATCGTTCATATATGAAACAATGTGTATTTTTACAATGACTATCGGCTGATACCTTTAGGTATCAGCCATGTTTATGAAGGTTTAATGTTTGGTTTGTTTATATCGATTGTTTAATTTATCGTTGGTTGTTGATTATGTATATCAATTTATACTTGTTTACGCGCTTAAGTATGCGACCTATCATTCAACTGGGTCTAGTCCTACATATTTAATACGCTGCAACTTCGGTGTTGTGTGGGCGTAGGCTAAGAGTCCGGGATAGCTCTCCATATTGCAATTTATATATCTAGAATCATAGAATCGCAAATATTGACCTATCTTTACCAGTTAGTAAAGTCCTCCTTGAGATAGGGTTTAATAAGATCACCATTAATTAATCTCAACTGCTGACAATGAATAGATTATAATCAAACGAGAAAAGGAATTGCTTTGGCAGATTAGATGCGTTTAATTGCGACTAGATTTTAGCGGTTTTATTGTGTCTATGTTTTTAGAAAGAAGTGAGTGAGTGGCGCCTAAATCTAGGAATGATATGCCGCCTCGAGATAAGAACTCATTGTACTAAATAAACAAACCTGCGTTGTATTGTTTATTCATGGTTGTATTTGTTTTCCCTTAAATTAGTGTTTAAACCTCTCTCTATCATTTGTTCATCTTCTTGCGCCCATTTTTAGTTTTCTTCAATGTGATTTTGTGTGTTTAATTTGTTTTTTTTTTTGCTTTACTTGTCAATCAAAACCCTAGGTTTAGATAACCCAAATGTGCCAGTCTATTAGCTGTGAAAACATCCCTTTTTATTTTTAGCTTTGGTTAACCATTATATTAGATATTTTAGTACTAAAATTAGATAATTTAGTACTAACATAAAAAACTAAAATACTAATAAATTAGATATTAACACTCTCGCTCTTAGTGATCGACACCCTACTTACTAACGAAGCTACATCTGACCGGGTACACTGCCCGTTAGAGTGTTGTTTATAGGTATAGTCGTCATAAAATAAATAGTAAAACTTGATACATAAAATACCTACTCAAAATGACACATCAGTAAACATATGGAACCAGTTGTACTGTAGCACGGTTCTGTCGATTTCTTCCCAAAAAGGGAACCGGCCAGTGTAATGCAATGGAACCGGCTGACTGACACTAGATACGAATTTTAGCTAAAAAATATTTTTTAATCTTTGAGAGATTTTTCAAGAAAATTTGGTTGCAAATATGAAACTATATAAGTAATTCTTACTTGGTTACTTATAAAATTGTATAAGTAAGTTAAACTACTTACAAAATAAAATATGCAAGTTAACTATTATATATTTGCTAAAAATAAAATGTTTGTATAAAAATACTTGTAAATGCAAAATGTGAATTAAGGTTTGATCATAATGCTACATAACTAACATGTACGAACCTGTGTTACAACATATGAGGATTCCAAACGTCGAGAGATGTTGATGAATATTGAGACAAAATATGATTACGAGTAACGTGTACATTTTACGTTATGTATTACAAGTTACGTCTTTGTCATCAACAAAATAAACAAGACTGTGTCGATTAAATATCGTAATATTTGCACTACAATCTCCCCCTTTTTGATGATGACAAACAAATGTTTAAACGTAATATATCATAAGATGTAAAGTTACTTGTATCTGCGTACTACCTTTACATTACCTTCTCTGTTTACACTCTTATCCCCCTTTTGTCAAAACAAAAGGGTGTGTCCTTGTGGTTTAACTTCATTTCTTCCTAAAAAGGCGAGCTCGCATCATCCCGAGTGAAGTTAAAATGTCTACTTCAATCCCTTATGGTGTTGCACCCCCTAGATAATTGTCCTTGGTTTATTGCGGATATATTGATCAAATTTGAAAGCTTAACCTACAAAAAGGTTAGTTTCGTGCAACATAAAAAAAATATGAGAACTATATGATGAAGAAAATGACATCTTCTTTTTGGTCGAAAAAAGGATTGTCGAAGAGTAAAAATGATAATGAATATGTGCATGCTCCCCCTTGATGGATGCTCCCCCTTGTTCGAGGTGTCAAGATAGGATTAAAAAGCTACAACCAAAAATTACTGCAAGATTAGATTCGTCCTTGGACGAGTAAAATATATACAACAAAGTGTATATAAGATGCATGGTATAAATGCTCGACGGAACCTCCCCTTGCTCGATGGCGTCAAGTATGATCCTACAAAACAAAAATTAGTGCAATAATAGCTTTTGTCTGTAGACAAATATGTCATATATAACAAGTGCATAGACGATCCAATATGATTTCTTGACGAATGCTCACACTTGTTCGAGGGCGTCAAAATGACGCTACAAAAAGAAAAATAACTTCATCCTTGGATGAGTATGCCATATACCACAACTTGTATATGCATGAACCTAAAAAAGAAAACTAATAATTGCAAACTTCGTCCGGAGACAAGTATGCCATATATTGCTCCGTGTATATGAGAGAACCTAAAAAGAAATAATATGAAAAATGAATATTTCATTCGTAGACAAAAATGCCATATACATTAAGTGTATATATGAATTAGAACCTACAAAGAAAATTAGTGCAATATATATATATATATATATATATATATATATATATATATATATATATATATATATATATATATATATATATATATATATATATATATATATATGTATATGTATATATATGTATATGTATATATATATATATATGTATATATATATATATATATACTTCGTCTTTCGTTGAAGTCATATACAATAAGATGTATATATAATGCAAAGTGCAAATGATATAACCACAAGCAACTCAAATTTAGAGTATTGTTGATTATAACAAATACTATTATGATAGGCTAGTCTTCTACTAGTAAGGACATACAAAATAAAACAACCTATAATGTAAAGATTGAGAATATATAACGATTCTCAAAATGAACTCTTATAATAATAAACTAAAAGTAAGATAATACCAAAAAAGTATAATCCTACTACTTGTATCATTGTGGTTTGGTTTTGGTGGCGAGGTTGTTAAAGGTTATGAGGATGTGTTTAAGAATGAGATGCATTTCATTACGAGATTTACTTGGCTTATGACAACATAAGAAAAGATGCTTATGAGTTTTGGGTTGTGTGGAAGGAGATTTAATCTTCACGGGTTGTATTGGTTGTGAGTCACTAGTAGGTTGTGGTTATGGTGGTGGTGGTGGAAAGATTCATGATGATTCTTCTTGTTAGAAAGACTCGTTGAATGACTCAATATTGATAGAAGTAATCAAAGTTTTTTCAACATAACTTACCTGTTGGTATATGATGAATCATATGAGGTGCTAAACGAGGTGACTTTGTAAGTGGTGAAAAAAATGGATTAGTGAGTGGTGAAAGAGGTGGAGGAAGATGTGATGATGTTGCAAGCAACTACCAATGTATGCTTATTAATAAAGAGGTAACGATGATCATGTATGAATATGTAATGAAAAATATGAATCAAAGTATGATAAATGTGCGATTGAGCACAAATTAATTGACACCACATATCGATCTTTATTGGGGGGGGGGGGGGGGGGGGGGGGGTCCCCCCCCCCCCCCCCCCCCTTGACTACCAATTCCCCCAAAAAAAAAACGGTGTCATATAGTTTTTAATCCAAAATGCAATATAAAAGCAATGATATCATTTTGCACCAAGATAGTTCAAAATTATATACCAACAAATACGGAATGAAACTTGGTTCAAGTATTATCCACAGAGACTTAACAAGTAGACACATAGATAGACATATATACAAACAATACACGTTCACAAATAGACACATAAATAGGAATACTCTTGAGCTAAGCTAAGATGAGGACATATGTTGCAACTAGCTTTAAATGTCATAACACATGTTCGAAAAATATAGGATAATTCTATGAGTTTTAGAAGGGCTTAAGTGCTAGATAAGTTAAAACCAACTATTGGGTAACCTTAATACGAGTATAAATAACCTAATTAAAATGTTGGATAAAGAAGAAGTCTATCAAACCATTAACTACACCAAATCTAGAAAAACTCCTACTGTAGAAAGAACTGATGGAAGGTTCCATTGTGGCGAGGTTGTTAAAGGTTATGAGGATGTGTTTAAGAATGAGATGCATTTCATTACGAGATTTACTTGCCTTATAACAACATAAGAAAAGATGCTTATGAGTGTCGGGTTGTATGGAAGGAGATTTAATCTTCATGGGTTGTATTGGTTGTAAGTCACTAGTAGGTTGTGGTTATGGTGGTGGTGGCGGAAAGATTCATGATGATTCTTCTTGTAAGAAAGACTTGGTGGATGACTCAATTTGATAGAAGTAAAAAGATTTTTCACAAAACCTTACCTTGTTGTATGATGAATCATATGAGGTGCTAAACGAGATGACTTTGTAAGTGGTGAAAGAATTGGATTAGTGAGTGGTGAAAGAGGTGGCGGAAGATGGTGATGACGATGCAAGAAACTACCAATGTATGCTTATTAGTAAAGAGGTGACGATGATCATGTATGAATATGTAATGAAAAATATGAATCAAAGTATGATAAATGTGCGATTGAGCACAAATTAACTTGACACAAATATCGATCTTTATTGACCTACACAATTCCAAACGGGTTAGTTTTAAGTCTAATGCAATATAAAAGCATGAATATCATTTTGCAACAAGATAGTTCAAACATTTATACCAACAAATACGAATGAAACTTGGTCAAGTATTATCACATGAAGAACTTAACAAGTAGACACATAGATAGACATATATACAAACAATACACGTTCACAAATAGACACATAAATAGGAATACTCTTGAGCTAAGCTAAGATGAGGACATATGTTGCAACTAGCTTTAAATGTCATAACACATGTTCGAAAAATATAGGATAATTCTATGAGTTTTAGAAGGGCTTAAGTGCTAGATAAGTTAAAACCAACTATTGGGTAACCATAATACGAGTATAAATAACCTAATTAAAATGTTGGATAAAGAAGTTAACTACCCAAATCATAGAAACTCCTACTGTAGAACCGGCATGGAAGGTTCCATTTGTACAATGGAACCGACCTTTGCTGCGGATGGAACCGACTACTGCAGACAAGGTTTCTTAAACCTCAAAAATCCTAGAAATGTTGAAAATGATTTCTAAGCCTAATTCTTATTTGAGATAGTGATCAAATGGGATTTCTTGATGATGCAAAAGGCTTAGAAGAAAAATTAACGTTTGGATCCTATAAATTTCGACTATTCCAAACGCTCTTGATTCTAGATAAAAGGATTAATCAAAAAGCACAAATGCCATAAAGCCAACCATAAACATAAGCATTTTAGATCACAAACAAACATTCAAGAATTCAAACATAAGCAACATGAAAAGAAAGGGTTAATACACAAACAGGGTACTAAAGTTTCCAAAAAAGTTGGCCTAAGTAACTAGAGTTCCATTTTGTTCATTTGAGTTACCCAAGTTTGCGTGACCGGTTGTTTACGTTACTCCCTATATTACAACTTAGGATAACAAGTTAAAATCCTACTTGGAAAGGTCAAATGAGAAAAATACCCCCATCTTCAACCCCAGTTTCATTTTGATGCTTTTTTTAAGAAAAGTAAAACCATCCCATGCTAACGAAAACAATACGATGTAAAAATTCCACCTGATAGTTGACTCAAAACTACCCAGGAATAGCTATATATATACCATGTAACTAGATATTGTTGTGTATTTTATTTTAAAATATATTTTTACCAAGTTTTAAATTTATAAAACTCGATCTACCTGACAACGCACTAACAGGCAGAGAACTCGATCGTGGGTAGTACCATTTGGTAAATCCGAGGTCGTCCTAAGAGCTAAGTTGTAATTAGTTTAATTTGAAATGTCACGTTTATAAAATGGTTTTTGATTTGAATTAAAAGGAATTAAAAATAACAATAAAAATAAATACTGAAAATTAAAAGGGTTTGGAGATATCAGGAGAGAAAACGTGCTAACCTAGTTACTTCATTACTACTGTTCTGAAAACATTTACCTATGCAATGTTAAACTATGGTTTCATTAGTGGTTTCTAAGGTCGATAGACTTGAATAGGCATATATAGTCTATCCTATACTTCCCGCGATTCTGACTCAGTCCAAATCGTATAGGAGGTAGGATATCCAGGTTGCAGTGATTAATCCCAACTATTCCCAAAACTTATCTAATAACCTATACATATTATTAACTCCCTCTAAAAGAGTTCCTGTGCTTTTTAAGTATATTGAGTGATAAGTGCGGAGACCGGTTAGTTCCTACACTAGGGGTCAGAGTCATAGATCCTCCCTAGTACCTGATGGATCCCATATTGACTAGATAATCTAATAATGGGGCAAGCAAGGTCCAAACCACCCGTACTACCAAAACCCAGGGTTACACGATAGTCAAGGAATATCTAACGAAACCATAATCTAACAGGAAACAAACATCATAACAACAGTAATTACATAACTAGGCCAGCACTTTAAGTGCTTAGCCGCTCATGGTAACGGAAACACAGCAAGAAATAGAAGTAATCATAGATTGAAAGCTCATAATTCTTATAGCATTCATATTTGAATGATTAAATACAAAAAGTAAATAAAGTGTGATCTCCCTTAGACTCCAGGTGGAATTATTTGAAGGTTGGAAGCCTTTGTCACCTTTCCAATTGGCCGTGGAGGAAGTGATATTGAAATAGATTGAATGAGGCCTCTATTTATAAGCATCAACCTGTTACGGCGTAACTGATAAGTGTATTACGCCATAACCTTCTTACACGACATTCCATAAATAAGAATTTGTTACGGCGTAACCAGATATTGCGTTACGCCGTAACCTTCAAATAATTTCCATACATACGTGATCTTTATACCATAATTATGGATCTTCATTGTTACGGCGTAACCACACGGGATGTTAAGCCGTTACTCTATCTTGGGAAAGATTTCCTTCCAAATACATGTTTACAGCATAACTAAATATGGTGTTACGCCGTAAAGTAGTCCTTGATCTTCGTACTTGCTTAATATATGTTACGGTGTAACCATTTTTAGTGTTACGCCGTAACATTCTTCAAATAATTACACTTGAAGTCATTTTTCCCTTGTTTCTTGTTATTTTCCTGCATTTTACCTGAAAACTACAAAATGATAGAAAATATCTCATTTTCGAGTATTAGTGAAACATTTGCAGGTAATATAAGGGGTATTTTGCCATTAAAAAGTATTAAATATTTGATGTTATCAAATATCCCACCACTTGACTTCTGCTTGCACTCAAGTAGAACTTGTTAGAACATTTTATAAAAAGATTTCTCAAGAATAACTTCAAGAAAAGAATATATAAAACTCTTATGCTAGAAACATCAAAAGCCCGAAACCTACATGGAAAAGGGGAACTAAAGTCACTCCCACTCTCACTAGTCTTGATGTGTTTTCATTTTCGAGGTGATGGCTCAATTGCATAGTCATAGCATGTATTATATCATAAGCTTAGAAAGTACACAAATCTGCACCAGTTAGAATTAGGGTCTAAATAATTCTCGAATGCAACAAGGGCAATATGGTTTTAAAGGGGTTAGGATAGACATGGGATACACATTTAACGGGTGTTAATATAAAAACACAAAACAAATAGTCTAAAGTAATCTAAGGTTGTCATAACTAGCCACTGTCCATCCATAGGTCCAAAAGTCTAAGTCCGAAAATCGGATCTTCATAAATGGGCTACTAGCTCCATTCTTTAAAAGTATTGGGATGACTTGGTATAATAATGGGCTACTAACTCCATTACTTATAATTACTAAGATGTCTTGGTGCAATAATGGGCTACTAGCTCCATTTTTTTTATTTTAAACCATCTTTACATTTTTTTAGCGCATGGGTGGCTTTTTGTTTCACCCTCTTTTCTTCATTTTTTTCATGATAAATATGCAAATGCTACAGGGGTTTATATCTTTAATTATTGCCCCCGCAACATCGGATATTACATGAACATCCCCCACTTGAGATAAATAATGTCAAAAGTGGTGTTACAGGGGGGTCTTTATAGATAATAACTGATTGGTTTTCCACGAATGCATATACTTTTCATTTACATTCCCCCGAACCATGGACTTAAGTAGCCATAGATTTCAACACAAAGAAAATAAAGACTACAGGGTAGGCTAAGGTGAAATGGTGTTACGAAACATATAGAGTAGCGTGAAAACATAGATTGGTTTAACAAGGGTGATATAGGGGTATCTTGCACTAATAATAAGTGCAACAAAAGGGTTTATCATGGGAGGTCGACAAGTCAGTGTAACAAGTTGATAAACGCACACATACAGGCTATTTAGGTGATTTCCTAAGTGTTGCCTTCTCGAACTATCTATTCCTGCTAATCAATTAGGTCTTGAAATGATGTACATGCCAAGTTCTAAAGTCTATAATACTATCGGCACACTCAATATTTTGGTGGATTTTTAAATAATAAGATAGAAACGGAATATTAGGCTTAAATCTCACCAAGTAATAATAACGGGTAATGTGCATTCGGCAAAGATTGATTCTAGTTTATTTAAGAAAAACTTGTCAAATTTTTTTAAATTGGCATAATTTTTCAAAGAAAACTAGAAAATCAAAGGCAAACATAGGTCAAGTGATAATTCTACTCTCATCCTCCCACTTGATTTGTACAATGTCCCTATTGTACATTAAGGAAATGAAATAAAAAAGGAAAGAGTAGAATTAAGACAAGAAACTCCCTGAGCATTGCTTCGAGATTTGAAATTTTGCAAAAATCTTTTAGATTATATTCGTCTTCCCGCAAGCTCTTTATCCACTGTGATCACAAAAACAAACCAAAGTATAAAATCGTTCTACAAGAATTATGAAGGGTACATGAAATACAAACCTTACTCACTTTCATAGGAATCACGGTTGCATTTAGCATATGCAACAAGACTTTTAAACCACTTGGTGGCCCAAGTGGACGAGTTTAGTCTCGTGTGGGCTTCCAAAGAACATACCCACAAAGTCCATTTACGTGTACAAGGTTTAGAAATGTTTAAAACTTAAAATTTTAAGATTTTAGAGGGAGGTTACAGTGTAACTCCGGTGGTTACGTTGTAATCAAGTGCTAATTTTTTTAAGTTTTAAGGTGTTACGGTGTAACCGTGAAATGGATTACGTTGTAACTGCAATGGTTATAGCGTAACGTTATAAAGGATTATGCCGTAACTGTTGCAAAATCGGCAAAGTTACCACTTAATTACGGGTCGAGTCAGTCTCGACTATTTCCTCCTAGCTGCTGGAACCTGCAAAACAAAGTTAAAAACATACAAACCAACTAATATGCAGAATGAAAGATAGCCATGGGGTGCCTCCCACAAAGCGCTTGTTTTTGTTTAAGTCACGAGCCTGACTCTACCCTTATTTGCCAAGTAATAAGTTGTTCCTTCCCTCACTTAAGATTAAGTACGAGTAAGAGTAGCAATGAACACCATGATTTGCTACTAGGTAGGGGAATGACAAATTAAGACCATACTGCTGTTGAGATTTTATGTCCCTTGATGATTGGCTCGCTTGGTGTAGTAATTTCATAATGAAGGTTTTACAATCATATGTCTTTATAACAGGGTTACCATATTCCTTTTCGAAAACCATTATAATATTAGAAAATTCCTCTTTGAATTTGTTTAATTGCTTGTTAGACATAGGATTTGTAGCCGGTGCTACATAATCGTCAGCAGGTGGTGTGATGTGAATCGTCTGAGGGGTCAAAGGTTGCATTATGCTATCATTTAGATGAATATCATAATCCTATTCCTTTTCCCTTACAATTTTATCCTTATCATGGACTGGTTCCAGTGGTATATATGGTTGCACTACAGGTTTAAAGTTGGGTAAAGTATGTATGGTAGGTGTTAGAAATTGCCTTAGCCTTTCTACATCATTGCTTGTAATGTCCCAACCGACATCCATGTCCCCTTCATCGTTCTGAGCTTTCACATTATGAATTTCCTCAGGATTTCCAATTATACGAACGGTTTCACGAGTTTTGTAAGGGCTACCCATTTTTTCCTTTAAATGTCCTAGAAACGGTGTAGGTGGTAAGTCACGAAGAATCAGATCCTTCATGTTTTCCTTACCCATTGTCATTATTGCCTTGACTTTTTCTCCTGTATTAATGAGGACTTTATGGGTTAATTGATAAGCTTTTTCCTGTAGGTTCTTTGTTGCAGTTCTAAGTGCCCTTATGTTCGATTCCGTGTTTTCAAGGATCTTACTCATCCTTTCATCATCCACGGTCTATTTTTTAATTGTGTCTTCGCAAAATTTGATGATGGTTTCTTCCAAGGATTCCATATATCTGCTATGCTTGATTGCCTCGTCCTCTTTTTTGAGAGGGTACTCCTCAGTTAGATGTTCCCATTTGAAACTTTCGTGAATGGCATCAACGTTGTCCAGGAAATCGTTGATTATTTCCCTGGTGGTTGTTTCATCATACCAGTCATGTGAATGTTCTGCCGTGACTTGTATTGATTCTAGGTCTTGTGTTGGTGTCATCAGAGGAATGAACCCGTTAGAGTCGAGAATTTTGCCGGTGGAGATGTCTAATCTAGTGTAGAAGATATGACCCTTCTGTTAACAGTTTAGATCATGCAGCGGACATTGGTAAAGAAGATCAATGTATCTTTCCCGAGCATGATATAATGTCTCGTCCCTCTCTTGCTTGAAATTGCAGATTTCTTCTAATTTCTTGGCAGTTATGAAAGGGTAACAATATCACCAAATAAATTCTTTTTTAAGGAGATCCCATGTAGTGATTGTCCCTGCTGGAAGCTTGTCTTTGCATCTCAAAACTCGTCCCTTGAGTGTAATTGGAAATACCCTAAGCATAATTGCATCGTGAGTGACGCCAGGGAAGTGGAATAGATCCACAATCTCTAATACCGTACGCACATGTTCGTAAGCGTATTCATCATCAGTGCCTGCGAAAAGTTTGCGTCTTAATTCCCTCATAAAGTTTGCATTTATCTCAAATTCGACGTCATCGCTAATCTTGAGGTTCACTATGCCTGGTTTAATGTCATCTGAAATCAAAGTTATGTATTGCTCTATCGTGAGCGCGCTGATGTCTACATCATCTTCCATATCTGAAAACTTACAAGAAAAACTAGTAGGATATATTTACGAAAGGAAATATATACAAAAATTCAAATTATTACTAATTTTTAGCTCCCCGGCAGCGGCGCCAAAAACTTGATGCGTATTTTATTTTAAAATATATTTTTACCAAGTTTTAAATTTATAAAACTCGATCTACCTAACCACGCACTAACGGGCAGAGAACCCGATCGTGGGTAGTATAGAATGGTAAATCCGAGGTCGTCCCAAGAGCTAAGTTGTAATTAGTTTTAATTTGAAATGTCACGTTTTGAAAATGGTTTTTGATTTGAATTGAAAGGAATTAAAAATAACAATAAAATAAATAACTGAAAATAAAAGAGTTGGAGATATCAAGAGAGAAAACGTGCTAACCTAGTTACTTCATTACTATTGTTATGAAAACGTTTTCCTGTGCAATGTTAAATTATGATTTCATTAGTGGTTTCTAAGGTCGATAGACTTAAATAGGCATATATAGTCTAACCTATACTTCCACGATTCCGACTCAGTCCAAATCGTATAGGAGGTAGGATATCTAGGCTGCAGTGATTAATCCTAACTATTCCCAAAACTAATCTAATAACATATACAGATTATTAACTCCCTCTGAAAGAGTTCCTGTTTTTTTTAAGTATATTGAGTGATAAGTGCGGAGACCAGTTAGTTCCTACACTAGGGGTCGGAGTCATACATCCTCCCTAGTACCCTATGGATCCCATATTGACTAGATAATCTAATAATGGGGCAAGCAAGTTCCAAACCACCAGTACTACCAAAACCCAGGGTTACACGATAGTCAAAGAATATCTAATGAAACCATAATCTAACAGGAAATAAACATCATAACAACAGTAATTACATAACTAGGCCAGCACTTTAAGTGCTTAGCCGCTCATGGTAACAGAAACACAGCAAGAAATAGAAGTAATCATAGACTGAAAGCTCATCATTCTTACAGTATTCGTATTTAAACGATTAAATACAAAAAGTAAATAAAGTGTGATCTCCCTTGGACTCCAGGTGGAATTCTTTTAAGGTTGGAAGCCTTTGTCGCCTCTCCAATTGGCTATGGAGGAAGTGATGTCGAGGGAATGATGTCGGAATAGCTTGAATGAGGCCCTCTATTTATAAAGTATGAACATGATTACGTCCAGATACGATTACGGCGTAACGATAAGTATGTTACGTTGTAACCTTCTTCACACGATACACCAACGACCATAATACATCTTAACACGACATTCCATAATATAAGCATTTGTTGCGGCGTAACCAGATATTATTGCGTTACGTCGTAACCTGCAAACAAATTCCATACTTAACGAGATCTTCATACATAATTGTGGATCTACATGCTACGTCGACATTACGTTATTACGGCGTAACCATAAGATTTACCCGTAAACTCTAAAATAACTTTGGCAAGATTTCCTTTACCTTTCCAAATACATGTTTACGGCGTAACTAGATATGGTGTTACGTTTTACGCCGTAAAGTAGTCCTTGATCTGTGTACTTGCTTAATATATGTTACGGTGTAACCATTTTTGGTGTTAAGCCGTAACATTCTCGTTTTTGAGTATTAGTGAAACATTTGCAGGTAATATAAATGGTATTTTGTCACTAAAAAGTATTAAATATTTGATGTTATCAGATATCATTCAGGCATTTCAACAAAAAAGTTGGTGTGTATGGTTGTATCAATACAACAAACGAAAAAAAGAAATTGAAGAAAGAATGGTTATTGACTTAATGATACCAAATCATATGTAACAAATCATAATTCAACAACTACCACCTCCTCCAAGAAAATCCAAAAATCCCAGTTAATAATTTAATATAACAAAAAATCTAACATAACCCAAAATCGCCAAGAAAATCCAAAAAAAGCAAACCCAACCATTTTTAGTCATCAAACCAAAGCAATCATGGATTAACAGAATCAAACCAAAACAATTGTGTACTCGTGGGCACCACTTTAATCCGACGAGCTATAACCCGAATCCAAACACCCCCACCCACCCTCACCATCCTACTCCGCCACTACGTCTCAGAACCCCAAAACAATTATGAACTCGTGGGCACCACTTTAATGGGATTTTTATTTTTAGAGAGAGTGATGAAGATGAATTTTGATGAAGATAAAAGGGTCTTGACATACACCAGTCAAGATCCATAATATATTTGCTTTCTTTCCAGTCCCTCCTTATCAGTGCACCAGTCAAGATCCATACTTTTTACCTTTTTGTCATCATACTCTCCCTCCATATCAGTGACTAAATGATTGATTAGCGGTTCAAATGATCTGAAAAAGGGAGAATAGCAGTGGCAGTCGACGGTGGTGGAGTGGCCAGAGTTGTTGGTGCCAAGATCCTATAAGTTATGTTTTTGTGTGTTTAGAAAAGAAGGGGATTTGTATTTGTATTTGAAGAGAGTTTTTTAGAAGATAAGTATTTGTTTGGGAAAAAGTTTGGATCTGTATATGTATATGTTAATGAGTTTAGATTAATATTTATTTTGAAAAGATGAGTTTTTTAATTAACGCAGTTAACTCTAATAACATGTGAGAAGGCAAATTAAATTAGGGGTTTTTATTAAATAGGGGTAGTGGAAAACCAACGTGGACAATATTTGGTAAGGTGGAAAAAGTGTCAAGCTTATATGGCATAGGATACCAGTTGATAACCGGTCACCCTTCCTCTTATTAACTTTAGTGTAACCAATATAAACGTTGGGTAACCTAGTTAACCAACCCATGAACATGGGTAACTCAGATGAACAAAATGGAACTCTAGCTACTTAGGCCAACTTTTTTGAAAACTTTAGTACCCTGTTTGTGTATTAACCCCGAAAAGAAATGAGTATTCATACAAGTACATATCCCAAATAGTTTAACCAAACATAAGAATAATGAAGAAGATGATATAGATTAGTAAATCGATTGTACTAACAATGACGTGAAAGGTATGTGTCAAAGGAAACAGATAGGCACGGGATCCAATGATGGTGATTTAGAAAATGAAGATGTGATGAACTAGATTCAAAAGAATATCCTAGATTTTTACATGTATAATTTTTTTGACATAATATAAGTGCACAAGTAGCAAATAAATCATGTATCAATGTCATATAAGGAGCAAGATGAAAAGATCATTCAAACCATGTTTGAGCATGCATAAACTAGAACATCATACGGATAGATTTAAGGAATGCCAACAAGGAACAAGAACTATCAAACATATATATATCCATATCAAAATCATCATGTATCAAAATGACAAATTACAAGATCATACGAGACAAAATTACTTCTAATGCAAACATCATGTAAGTCATGTTTAAGCCTTAACATTTAGTAACATGAGTACAAGCATAAAAAACATTTAAAAAGGAAACAAAACCTTTCCTAAGGTTACACATTTTTCAATTAATCGAATAAATATCAATCACTAAGATAACGACAAAGCAAAAGATCAAAAGATCAAACAGGAACATATAATCAACACATGTATATGCAAAGCAAGATGTCATGATAGACTAACGAAGAAAATATCATATTTACAACTAGTATAGAATATGTAGCATTAATGGTGTTTGGTAGATGAAGAACAAGTTAATGAACTAATGGTTATAGAGGATCGACAAGGATGAAGTGGAAACATCAAAATGTGTAGATAATTTTAATGAAGTACTTTTAAAATGTTCCTTTTTCAACAAGACAAAAAATATTTTAAACTTTTGGCGAAAACGCCATGCCCAAAAAGTGACATTTTGTTATTATTTTTATAACACCCTGTGTTTTCAAGTCATTGACGACGTCAACAAATCCGCAATGTACTTTTTGTAATGTACGTGTTCACTTTAAATCATAAGCGATAGGTTAAATCGCGTACGCCAAAAATTAGCGTTCAATGTAAACGGGCACCATTGACAGTAGTATAAATCATTCATTGAGACTATTTTTACATTAGACTCAGTTACCTTTAAAACGGTGGATGGAATAATTTTTAAATCCATACGGTTGATTCTATACGAAAATCCCAACATGACCATTTTCTGCAAAACTTGTCCCGATTTTATATATGGCTAAAACGACCAAAATGTCACACCTCCAAAATCTGACAACAGCGGAACGGTAACAATTTGGGGTGCGACGTCATAACACAAAGTACAATAATAGGGAAATGACCTCAAAAGAGACATTTTTAAAATAAGTTGCATTCGATGACATGAAATTATTAGAGTTTCACAATCAGGCCTCACAAGTTTCACAAAAGATCGACATTACCAAGTTTTAACCGTTAACATAGTTTGGAAAGTGACAATGCTTAATTAAAGACATAATTTTTAAAACAAGTTTTCATCGAACACAAATACAAAATGTTCGTCCATCGTCCTCCACGCGGCTCCCATCCAAGCAGCCTATACCTTAGGACCTGAGATTAAAACATGCTAAAAGTCAACAAAAGTTGTTGAGTGAATTCATAGGTTTAATAGTAATAAAATGAGTGGATCACAAGATTTAAGTAGTGTAGACAAGAGAAACATATTCACCAAGTTAAAAAAGGAAACAAGTATTATTGCGCTAAGCTTATGACCTAAAAACCTTAACTGTCAGTGCCCTTAATAAATATAGTTAGTATGCCAAACATCCTAGAAAGTTTCTCAACATGTTAAATACACCATTGTCTACAAGAAACCATAAATTCAAGGCGGGGATTGTCAGTCCCGATAGATCTACCCAAAATATTTACGCTTACTACATTAGTAATTAACGGTTCATGATAGAAAAGGGACTTAAGTGGCATTGTGGTAACTTAGGCAATAATATTCAGGCAATAATCTTAATAGCATACAATTTTAAAAACACTTGTATCCAAAGTAAAAACAAGCATGTAATCTCCCTCGAAATTTATTAAACGAGTAAGTATAAAAAGGGCTATGAAACTCACTGTAAGCAAAGAGAATAGAATATCAACGACAAGAGAGATTGGAGATAAAATCTCCTAACCGCGACCTAAAATAATGGTGCGCAGTTAGTACCAAGAAATATATAATAACATGACATATAAATCATATATGTGTGTGTGTGTGTGTGTATATATATATATATATATATATATATATATAGTAAAAATTGCTTAATAAACTACAATAAAAAATACCTCATGATTTACAATGGAAAACGGTGCTTAATGTTGGAAACAATACAACTTTACCAAAACCCTAATATCACATGAGAAACGAACCGCACTTGTAAAGAGATGCTATTAGGGTTGGCAAAACCTGTGAGAAACCATATTAGGAAGAATAATTTGAGAAAAAAACATATACCTTTAAGCAAAATAAAGAAGATGACAAACCTAAAAAAACACAACATATACATACACAAAATCAAAAAAATAACACAATTTTGATTAGGGTTTTTATAAAAAGAGGCGTACAATGCATACACAAAATTAGGAAAATAACAGTTTTGATATGGGTTTTTATAAAAAGAGTCGTACATCTTTTTTTAATTTGATAAGCAAAATTATACGAATTTAAATATATTTTCCAAATATATTTTCTAAAATTAGCTTGATATTTTTTTAAAGCTTGACATATTTGATTTTTATTGTATATCACAACTTCTGGTTTGCTTCATTGGTTGAGGTGCTTGTTTGTGAACTTGCAGACCCAGGTTCAAATCTTGCTAAAGACATACTTTTTATAAAAAAAAATTAAAAAATGAAATTTAAAAAAAAATTAAAAAACAAAATTTAAAAAAAAATAAAAAAAACTGATGACGTAAATTATTAACCATTATATTGTTCTAAAAATTTTAAAAATAAATTTAACTTCAAAATTATGAAAAAAAAATAAAAAAATTAATGACGGCAACCAAGATGACGTGGCATTATGACATGACATTAAATAGTCAAATGCCTCCTGTGTAAGTAGAATATGTGTGTATATCCTAAGTTATTTAGTACAAACATGCTTTTAAGAAAAATATAATATTCGTATTTAAGTTACGTCACTTTTCTGAGAAATTTTTATATTTGGAAAGTTTTTATTTTTAGAAAGTTTTTATTTTAGGA
Source organism: Tanacetum coccineum (assembly GCA_026074375.1). NCBI lineage: Eukaryota > Viridiplantae > Streptophyta > Magnoliopsida > Asterales > Asteraceae > Tanacetum > Tanacetum coccineum. The sequence continues at coordinate 5,261 of BQNB010067649.1, read as the reverse complement.
AAGTTTCTATTTCTGGAAAGCTTGTAAATTTAGGATGTCAATATCGTCGCGTAATAATATTTATATTCCGATAATACTTACTTACCGATAATTTTTAACAAACACTCTATTTCAAGTAGTAAGTATATGTATATATAGTTCGAAAGACGAAACTTACTATTTTTAGCCACGACCAAACGTACCCTTATACTTTATTAATCATATAATACTATTTGTTATAGTTTCACGAGCTCAAACAAACTCAAAAACGCTCAAAACCGATTTTTTAGTAAAAATCAACATGCACACATGACTTTATTTCCCCAAAAAATACCAACTTTATCTCCAAAGTTTTTCTATCGTCTAGCATTTTTAGACCAAAAACCTCACGTGTCTTATGTTAAACGTCAAAATGACAGCTTTTATGTTTTACTCGAAGGCTGGTTCGGACCTGAAAAGACCCGAAACCTTACTCGAAAACTGCATCAGCTCACTAGTTATAAAATAAGTGCTGTCATTTTTTTATAAAAGAGCAGAACCGAGTTTTAACCAAAATCACCCTCAATTTGCACCTTTACGCCAAAATTCCAATGGATCCACTAGAAAACATCGTTTCAGACAACTTTCGTATTTTGGCCGAATGCTAAAACAGGTCAGAAGGTGTTTAAAACAACCCATTTACTATTTACCAAAAAGTGCAGATTTTTATATATGAATTTTCCAAACTTTGATTCGCCATAAAAACTTCGTTTTTAAGAGTTACGGGGCGATCCTTATAACAAAACGATCGCCTCGACATGTATTAACATGATTAGTTTCCTAATACTACCAAAAACATTTTTACGACACCCAAACACGCCCTTTTAAAATTCTGCATTAAGTTATATATTTCGACACCTATGAAAACTTCATCAAATCACCACCAATACTTCACAATAACCTCAAAAAGCACATATCTCCATCTTCTAAACTATTTACTAACATATTTATACAACAAGAACTAATCCTACACGCATTCATATGGATTCCAAAATAATGAAAACATATTATACACATAAATATAATAAAATGGTATTGAAAAAGGTTTCAAAATACTTACAATAACAAGTATATGGAAAGATAAAATAAACAATGAACCCTTCTTGGTTCCTTATGGTTTTTGAACCAACTAGCAACCCCAACACTAACCAAAACTTTTTCTTTTAAAGCAAATCTTCACCAAATCACTAATAAAGCAAACCCTAGTCTTGATTTTTCAGCAAAACCAAAGAAAACTCTAAAACCTCAATCTTGATCAAAACCCTTGCATGGTTATTTTAGTGTAGATATTGTAGAGAGTAATGTAGTAGAAAAATATTTGTTGATGGAGGTGATGGTTTGATTTTCGTGGTGCCGCACAAAGGAGGAAGGGGAGATTTTTCTTCTTTTCTTCTTAATTGTGTTTATGTCACACGGAGTTGAGTTGGTTTTAAAAAAAATCTTTGCATGTAACAGTGAACTTGGGAATAAATAAAAATGATGAGGAGTGTGTTTTGGGCTTATAGCTTGGGCGGCAAAGGGGCTAGGGGGTTTTATTTATATTTTTTTTGTAAAAATTATATAATATATAAGTAGTGTAAGTAAAATAAATGTAAGGTTTTAGCTCGAAGTGTGGTTTTTAGCAAGGTTTGACCAAGACATGTAAATATATTAAATCATACTAAAAATAAAATTTATAAAATCATCGGGGTAGAATAATGAAATATCATAATTACGATAAACACGCAAACAGATAACGAGCTAAAAGACGGCTCAGAATTACAGGAACGTAAATTTTACAAAATCGGGTAAACGGTAAAAATAAAATTTTACTTAAAGGTAAAAATAGGAAAAAAATATAATTATTTTATTTACCTAAATTTTACGAAGTATTACAGTCGATCCCCCTAAGGGAACTTTGGTCCCCATAGTTCAACTGGCTACTGCAGCAGACGAGGAGGTGGCGAAAAGATGCTGGTACTTGGCCTTGAAGTGATCTTTTCGCTCCCAAGTAAATTCAACTCCTTGCCTGGAGTTCCAACGAACTTTTACAATGGGAATCCAACTTCGCTTCAGCCTTTTCACTTCCATATCCACAATCTCGACTGGTTCCTTCACGAAGTACAACCTGTCGTCAATCTTGATCTCCTTTAAAGTCACTTGCAAGTATTTGTCTGCCAAGCATTTTTTAAGGTTGGACACATGAAACGTGTCATGAATGCAGCTTGGCTCTTGGGGTAACCTTAAATGATAGGCCACTGGACCAACACGTTCCACTATCTCAAACGGTCCTACATACCGTGGTACCAGCTTTCCCTTCTTACCAAATCAAACTACTCCTTTTCATGGAGATACTTTAAATAGCACACGGTCACCAACATTGAATTTAAGAGGTTTACGCCTCTTATCAGCATAGCTTTTCTTGCGGAACTGCGCCGTCTTCAACCTCTCTTTAATTTTCATAATCTTTTCCATGGTCTCCTGCATAATTTTAGGTCCAATTAATTGACTTTCCCCAACATCAGCTCATATCACGGGTGATCTACACTTTTGCCCGTACAATGCATCAAATGGTGCACATTTAACGCTCTTATGGTAACTGTTGTTATAAGAAAACTCAACCAATGGAATGTGAGTATCCCAACTGCCTTCGAAGTCTATAACACATGATCCTCTGAGGTCTGGATAGTATGCTCACTCTGACCATCGGTTTGAGGATGGTAAGCCGTACTCATGTCTAGTCTCGTCCCCAACACCTTCTGTAGTGCTTGCCAAAATTGTGACGTGAATCGACCATCACGATTAGAAATAATTGACACAGGCACGCCGTGTCTCACTACAATCTCATTGATGTAGATTCTTGCTAACCTCTCCATTTTGAAATCTTCATGAAATGGTTGAAAATGAGCAGACTTGGTCAATTTATCCACAATGACCCAAATTACATCATACCCACTACTGCATTTAGGTAGCCTTGTGACTAGGTCCATAGTTATGTTCTCCCATTTCTACTTAGGAATTTCTGGTTACTAAAGTAGTCCTGAGGGCTTCTGATGTTCTGCCTTAATCTTAGAGCAAGTTAGGCACTTGCTAAGTATTCAGCAATGTCCTTCTTCATACCAGGCCACCAATACAAGTCTCTCAAATCATAATACATTTTGTCCACACCTGTGTGTACTGAATACTTAGAAGTATAAGCTTCATCTATGATTAGCTTCTATACACCTCCAACTGATGAGATCCAAATCTGATCAACGAAGTAAATTCCACCGTCACCCCTTCTTTCAACATGTATGTCCAACCCTCGTAGCCACTCTACTAGAGCTTTGAGGTCCTTGGAAACTTCTCCTTGTGCCTCCAAAATCTTGGCCTTGAGGCCAGACTGGATAGTCATGCTCATAGCACGAACTCGCCTAGGCTTGAGTCTTTCCTTTCTGCTCAATGCATCCGCCACAACATTTGCCTTGCCCTGATGGTAACAGATTTCACATTCATAGTCACTGAGCAGCTCAATCCACTGCCTTTGACACATATTCAGTTCCTTCTGATCAAAGATATACTAGAGACTCTTTTGGTCAGTGTAAATAACACTTTTCGTCCTATATAGATAATGTCTCCAGATTTTAAGAGCAAACACTACCGCACCCAACTCCAAATCGTGGGTGGTATAATTATTCTCGTGTACCTTTAGCTGTCTTGATGCATACACAATCACTTTGCCACGTTGCATCAGCACACACCCGAAACCTTGGTTGGACGCATCACAATAGACTACAAAGTCTTTTGGTCCATCGAGAAGTGCTAACACAGGAGCATTACATAATTTCTCCTTCAGAATGCGAAAGGCTTCTTCTTGCTTATCGCCCCACTCATATTTCTTATTCTTTTAAGTCAATAGGGTGAGAGGTTTGGCAATCTTGGAAAAGTTTTTGATAAATCTTCTGTAGTAACTTGCCAATCCTAAAAATGAACGGATCTCTGTTGGTAACTCAGGGGTCTTCTAGTTCTTAACTGACCCAACTTTGCTAGGACCCACATGGATACCATCTTTATTGACCACGTGTCCTAGGAACTGGACTTCTTGTAACCAAAATTCACACTTTAAGAATTTGGCGTACAACTTCTCTTTCTTGAGAAATTCTAGAATCGTCTTCAAATGGGCTTCATGTTCTCCCTTTGACTTCGAGTAGATCAGGAGGTCATCAATAAATACAATTACAATTTTATCCAAATACGGTTGTAGACGCGGTTCATATGGTCTATAAATACTATTGGTGCGTTCGACAACCCAAACGGCATGACCGTGAACTCAAAATGTCCATAACGAGTTCTAAATGTGATTTCCGATATGTCTACTACATGTACGCTTAACTAATGATAACCAGAACGAAGATCTATTTTAGAAAAATAACACGCGCCTTGCACCTGGTCAAACAGGTCATCAATTCTGGGGAGTGGATAACGGTTCTTTATAGTCAGTTTTTTCAGGTTTCTGTAGTCAACACACATTCTCAAAGCACCGTCTTTCTTTTTGGTAAACAACACATGTGCTCCTCATGGTGAATGACTTGGTCTAATAAAGCCCTTATCTTGCAGCTCTTTAAGTTGGTTCGACAACTCTAACAACACTGTTGCGTTCGTCGTAAGGGACTTCGACAAGAAGTTTTACAAGTCCCTAGGCAGTATACCTAACCGTTGTAGTGTAGTATAGGCAAGACTCAGGGGTTGTTATCATTCTCAAGGGGAATAGGTTGGGAAGGCTTGATCATGGTCTAACAAAATTCTAAGGGTTGAGAAAAGATTCTTTTTGTATTTTTATGTTTATAGGAAAGCAGGCAAATCATATATTTGAGAGGTTGGTTGGTTTTAGCTATTAAACTAAATATTAAACTACGCTACTGGTGATAACAATATAATAATAAAAGATTGTGTTTATTTAATCATGTATTACTCCCTGGATTGCTTCTCCTAGTGTTGTTGCTTTGTCACACTTGTGATGATCTATGTAATTATTTCCTAAGTCATGAACGAATTACACGAACCCGCCGTCTATTTAATATTCCGTTAAGGCAACGCACAAGTAAGGTAGTATGAAGACTATTACATGGCCCCTAAGAGTATATTAAATGCATTTGAAATATATTAATAGTGGATCAACCATATAAGGGGCAAGGTAGTAGGAAAACTGTTACCCGATGGTATCCTTTCTACACAATCATGTTTCCCTAGACATATCAACAGCGATACAGACAAAAGTTGGTTTT
>BQNB010067648.1:0-34127 GCA_026074375.1 Tanacetum coccineum | reverse complement strand
ATATATGTGATGATTATGCCATGTGTGGTGCCTACGGAGTCTGCAACATCAACAACAGCCCTGCTTGTAGTTGCCTGGAAGGATTTGAACCTAGACACCTTGAAGAATGGAACATAGCAGATTTTACAAGTGGGTGTCAACGGAAAAAACCATTATCATGTGGAAATGAGGATGGTGATGGTGATGGTTTTCGTAATATTTCAGGTGTGAAATTCCCAGACACAAATAATTCTCGGTACAATCAGAGCATGACACTTGGCGAATGTGAATTAGCCTGCAAGAAGGATTGCTCTTGTACTATATGCTAGTTTAGATATTAGAGAAATGGTGGGAGCGGATGCTTGCTATGGTTCAATGATCTGATGGATGTTCGAGTACTTGAGGAAACTGAAGTGCTTTATATACGAATGCCTGCCTCTGAACTAACAAGTAAGTCTCTATATGCAAATCTGTATTAAATAATAACATGAAAATTGTCGTTTTAGTTACAGATTTTAATTTGATGACTGACAGCCCAGAAGCAAGGCTCCAACAAGAAGAAACAAACCACCATAATAGTTGTTTCAGCATCACTTGGTTCGGTCCTTGTATGTGTTATTCTAGCATTTTATGTAGCATGGAGGAAAAATAAACGATCTAGCAAGTCAATATTAGGTAACACAAAAATGTTGCCTCTTTAAGTTGAGAGAATTCCTAGACTATGCTTACTTTTCAAAGGATGGAAAACTGTATGCTTGTTTCACTTCCATCTTCCTAAACTATGCTTTTCAATTTAAAATAATACAATAAATTAACTAAATTATTTTCTCTCCACTCCTTTATTCTTCTCCTGTCTCGTGTATATCTCTCCTCCTCTTGTGTTCATATGTAAGCAGCTTTATATGCAACTATATAGTTAGTATAGTTTACGCTCATCAGGTATATAATTGTTCCGGCTTATATTGCCGGCTTATGATTTATTTGGTTCTGGACTTATGTTTCATAATCTCACTTTCTGTGGCTTATTTTGAGACTTTTCGGCTATATAAGTTTATTATGTCATAATAAACTTACTATCTTGGGAAGTTTTTAAAATAGCCACAAGATGTGAGCTTATGAAACATAAGCACCAAATACTAAATAAGCAATTTGGAACCATTTACAAGCCGACAACAACACCCCCTTTAAAATTGTCAACTTGTATTATTTGTGAACATTCATATTGACTATTCAAATGTAAAGGTAATATATATATACATGCGTGTTCTTTTTTTCTAAGAAGAATACTACCATATTCCTGAAATCTTATTTCAACTTCCTATTATGTATGGTTTGTAACAAGATAATGTTTACGAAATGAAAAGTAATTTTCCTTGACATATATTTTTGTGTATATAGACCGAATGTAAACTTTAGTGGGGTAACCCTTGTAATGTGTTTTTTCTTTTAGATTTATATAATGAGAAAGAGAAACGTAGATTAGAAGAGGGAGTGAGAGATATCATCCGAGAGAAGAAACAAGTATTATTATTTTAACTCACAAGCATACAATTTTCCAATATTTTGAAAAGGGGCATATTTCAAGAATTGACTCCTTTAAGATTGAAAATAGATAATTAAGTAATAAACAAAAATTATGGTATTTTATTGTAGGTCCAGCGCCAGCCTGTGATGATACCATTGAGGGTCGTATGGAAGATACTGAGTTGGTATCGTTCAGCCTTTCTGTGATTGCTAAGTCTACTAACAACTTCTCCAGCAACAATAAGCTTGGTGCAGGTGGATTTGGTCCTGTTTACAAGGTGATATATTCATATATGTTTTGAGTTAAAATTAGTGAGGAATATTAATGGGTTAATGACATGTAATAGCAATGTATTTTCTCATTTGTGCCATTATCAGATACGGACCCAGAAAAGTATCATAATACCCATCTAACTTTCAAAATTTGTTTCATTATCATACGTTTGCTTACGTGGCAATACAGGCAACCGGCTACACCGGTAAAACACAATATATGGATTTAAAAAAAAAAAACTAAAAGGTACTTTCTCATTTGTTCACTTGACAAATACGAACAAAAAAGTACTCTCTCCGTCCCATATTAAGTGTCCATTTTTGACTTTTTGAATTCTTTTTTCATAAACTTTGACCGTAAATATTTTTCTTTATGTTATATAATGCTTACTGAAAATTATACCAATGAAAAATACATTCGAAACTCTATCCATTCATATATTTTGCATTGAGTATCATATAACATAAGAAGAAATAATTAAGGTCAAAGTTGAAGAAAAAAGACTTTAAAAAGTCAAAAATGGACACTTAATATGGGACGGAGGGAGTATACCATAATACCTATCCAACTTTGTTTCTTTTGTGTAGATATCAGCAATGGGTAGTAGGTAGTGGGTTGTTTCTTTTGCATTGGAACTTATCACTCTAACCCAAACATGACTTGGTACATGTGTTCTCGTTGACATGGAAAAATGATCGTGGAAATGACTGGTACTAAAAAGTGAATGGCATGTACATGTGGTCACGTGAATGGATTTTGTAAGTTAAAAAGGTTCAAGTGGCTGATATCCACACAAACAAACTAAAGTTTTGATGATTATTGTGGTAACTTTTTTGGTTTCGCATATGTATATGGCACAAATGAAAAAGTACGTTGCTATTACATGCCATTAACAAAATACTCGTATTAATCAATAACCTTAACCTTTAGGGTGTGCTTGAAGATGGACAAGAAATAGCTGTGAAACGACTCTCGGAAACTTCAACACAAGGGGTTGATGAGTTTAAAAATGAAGTTAGATTAATTGCCAAACTTCAGCATCGGGATCTCGAGAAGCTTTTAGGTTACTGCATTCAAGGAAATGAGAAACTGCTAATATATGAATACATGGCAAACAAAAGCCTAGACTCATTTATATTCGGTTCGCCACAAATTTTTTACTTTTCATACTTACTAAAAGTTATTATTGTGCTTTAACTAATATTCAATGTAATTAACTTATTAGCAGATAATAATTCTGGAAGCTCAATGCTTGATTGGCCTCGTCGTTATTGTATCATCCATGGGATTGCTAGAGGACTTCTTTATTTACATCATGATTCACGTCTAAGAATCATCCATAGAGATATGAAAGCTAGCAACATTTTGTTGGATAAGGACATGAACCCGAAGATATCAGACTTTGGCCTTGCTAGAAGGGTTAGTGGATATGAGGCAGAAGCTAATACTAACAGAGTGGTTGGAACATAGTAAGAATCTTGATTCACATAATGTTTATTTATTTTTGTTATCTCAATATGTTCATATCAAAATTCCTTCCTTTATAAGTGGCTAATATCCAACGGAGTGGAGATGCAAGGGTTTTATTCAGTAAAATCGGATGTGTATAGCTTTGGAGTCTTGTTATCTGGAAATCAGTGACCGGGAAGGAATAACAGCGGATAATTTCGCTGAGAAAGAAAACACGACGATACCCTTGTTAGACATGTAAGAATTGGTTTGTTTGGGTTATTTTATACGTTTAGCATATATTCTTACTATATTCATGTTATTGTCATATCTTAGGCATGGAGATTGCACAAAGAAGACAAGTCGCTTGACCTTGTTAGCTCATATTTAAGACCATCATGTGTCGAGTCTCAAGTACTACGATCAATACATATTAGTTTGTTATGTGTGCAACATCATGCACAAGATAGGCCAAGTATGGCGTCGGTGGTTCTCATGTTAGGTAATGAGAATGCTCTGCCTCCACCTAAACAGCCTGCATTTTTGGCTGAAGAGGAAATGCCTGAACTTAGATCTATTTCATCGGGACCAACAGTAGGTTCTATTGATGATATTACTATAACACTGTTAGATGGTCGATAGCAACTATATTCTTCCTTCAAATTGCTGATAATATGTGTAACTAAGTATATATATCCCTTCAGATATGATCATTAATATGTGTAATCGGTTTTACTTCTAATTGACCATGATACAATAATGCATCAGTTGTTGAATTCACTAAGATAAGAATTCATTTTTTTATGAAGAACAATGGGCAACTAATATACAATAATGCATCAGTTTATGAAGAACAATTGCCCCATACCACGCTCCAGCGGGATTGGGTATGTTGTTGTTGTTGTTGTTGTTGTTGTTGTAATGGGCAAGTAATTGATTGCATATTAGTAATGTTCTGTGTTACATTTTAGATTGTTATTGATAAGTAATTATGTTCGGGTTGGGTCAACTCTGCTTCTATCTATTTGGTTCATGTAAAGGATTTATTTGCTAAAATTATAGGGACCCATCACCCTTGGTTTCAACTGCAAAGAAGATATAGAAGTCTAAAGATGTACTGTAATATTTTCTATATGGGTTATGGTAAAAAGAGTCATTATGTCAGAGTCATCTATTACTCTAACAGTAGATGCAGAGAAAAGATCGCATAACTATATATGGCGGAAAAATATTTGCTTTATTTCTTGCCCTGTGATCGTATGAGTGTTTTCTGTAGGATCGAATATCAAAAATCCGAAAATCAAATATTACCTATAATACAATCATTTATTTTAATTAAATTGTCAAAAAAAAAAAAATCAAGTTGATGTTTACAATTGTTTCTATATAAATGAAATGAAAAGGGTGCGATTGAACAAGTCATGTCGGTTGATATGACCGATGCATACATTTGTAAAAGTTGGGTCTTTTCTTTTCCAGCGGGTCTAGTCTGCGGGTTGTGATTACCCGTGTGGGTTTTGACCTAATATTCTCCCTTCCTTTTCAAGCGCTGTTGCCTAACGGTCCTCTTGAGTACGATTCTGTTGTTCATAGTCTGAAATCTGATCTTTCGGGAGTGCTTTTGTGAGTATATCAGCTTTTCTGGTTTTCTTCCATTTATGAATTCGACTGAATATCTTCTTTTTCATTGCATCTCTAATGAAGTGATATTATTGTCAATGTGTTTGCTCCTTCCATGAAAAACAGGGTTATTCATTAGTTTTTTTGCTGATTGGTTCGTCGACGGTATTGTGATATTTTCGACTTTTGTGGATTGTGTAAGCTTGCCTCATTAAGTCTCTTTAGCACATATAATGCTTGCATCGCTGCTGTATTTGCTGCGATAAATTTGATTCGCCCATGATGATAGTGCTACTGTTGTTGTTTTCTGCGTACTCCAGACTGATTGGTGATTCTACCTGTAGTAAATATTATGCAAGTAGTTCCTTTTCTTCTTGTGTGTTTACTCCGTAAGCTACTGTCGTGCGACTTTCATGAAGATTTTATTGTTTAGTTCATAAAGTCGTAATTCTTTACTTACTTCCATTACAACTTTACAACCGTATCTCAGTGAATTGTCCTAGGCTCAATAAATTTGTTTTAAGTCAGGAATGTAACTAGACATGTGATATGATTCTTTGCTTGTCAATCTCACATCTATTATAAGTGACCTCTTTTCCTTGATCTCTTTTTATGAACCATCTTAAATTTCACTTTTCCCAATAAACTTATCATCTAGTTCTTTTTAAAATGCTCTTTCACTCCAGTCATATGATACTAGCTACGTTGTATAAATACCCATTGACTACTCTTTTATTCGTCTCTTTATATCCTATGCCTTCTTGGGAGACGTTCTGTTCCTCATCCTCTAATGTTGCCATTAGTAAGGTGGGTTCTAAATCTTCTTCAACGAGATGTGATTGCTCGTTGTGTTTTGCCCTATCAGGACATCTAGGCGCAATATGCCCTATCTTATTGCATTATACGCAAGTCAATTTGACAGGTATCAAAATTTGATCTCTGGGAGTTGTTATATTGGTAGTTTTGTGAGAGTCTTCTCCATCTTTCTCTAATATTAAAATCTCGCGGTTTCTTCCTTGTGAAAATCATATAATCTTCCACGTCCGCGTCCTCTTGAAAATCTTCCTTTATTCTCGTGTCGTGTGAACATCAACCTTTCTTGATTATCCACTTGCCTGCCTTTCTTATACTTAATCCTTTCTTCGTAGGTCTTAAGTCTACCAATTGCTTCCTCTAGAGTCATTTCTTCTAAGTCTGAGTATTGTTCTATTGACGCAACTATTTGTAGATACCTATCGGGTACAGCGTTTAGTAGTTTGCGTACTAGTTCTCCATCCTTCATGGTATGCCCTAGACTAGAGGCTTTGTTTACAAGAGTTGTTAGTTTTGTGGTGAAGGCATCAATTGTTTCATCTTCTTTCATATGTAGCATCTCAAATTCGGATTTGAGGGTTTGTAATCGTGCTTGTTGAACTCTTTCTTCTCCCATGTGTCTAGTTTTTAAGGCGTCCCATATGGCTTTTGCGGTTTTGTGTTTTGTGATTTGAAGCAATTGTTCTTCTGGTAAGGCTTGGTAAAGGAATGCCATAGCAGTTTTATCCTTTTTTATTATCTGCTTGGGTTTTCTATACACGGGTTCTATCAATTCCCATAATACATTCGCTTCGAGGGATTAGTTGCATTCGAATTGCCCAGGAGTGAGTTAATTCGAGGGGTTTAGCATTGGTCATTGAAATTGTGGTGTACTTGTAGTTACCTAATTCCTTTTTTGAAGCTTCTCCCACTATCTTATCTTTCGTCATATCTCTGAGGATATCAAATTATATACTCCCAAAATTAAAATATCTAAGATTAGGGAGTGAGCGCTCGTGCCTCTTAATGGCAATCAATCTTAGCGGGACTAGTTTTCTCAAAAAGAACTATCCTTGGGGATTTTCTAATCAAAGCGAATAACCTAAGGTTAATTACTCCTTAAAAATTATTCTCTCAATATAGTAGGCAATATAAATTCTTAGGCTTACTATATTCTATTCCGGGTTCTAGGCTGAGTTACCCTAAATCTATATTCAGGGGTAAAATCTGTCAATGCCTAAAACTATATATATATATCTATTTCTAAATCAGATATATGATAATAATCAAAATGGAGGGGGGTATATAGGCTTTGGCAAAACCTGCTAGGGTTGAATAAACCCTTTCTCGTCGTCCCCTTTTATCCACCCGCGCTATGTTTTCATTTGTGTGTTTAATAGACTCTCCAATGGAGTCTCTGAGGCCTTTTGTCCGTTGTATTCTTCTTCCGGGGGGTCTGTTCGCCGGTTGAGATTGGTATTAAGCTCTCTCTCATTAGGATCTTGCTGTTCGTTACCTCTTGTTCCCTTGATTCGGATTTGTTGCGATGTTTCGCACCAATTGGGATCTATTGGAAAACCGCCCCAGAACCACAGTATGGGTGTTTTTTTTTTTTTCTTTGGATAACCTGAATCGATGACGATTCCTTCTAGGGTGTCGGATTTGGATCTACAAAAGGTGTGTTTGTTCCTTTTGTTGATTTAATTTTCGTCCCTTATTTGTGATGACTTTCTGTTATCCGGTGGTGGTTATTTCCTGTCTCGAGTGAAACGCCGTCTTATTCTTTTGGTTGTGATTTTTCCGATTGTTTCCGGGTGAAACCCCTTCGATGCCGGTGATTATAAATCACTTGGTGGCGATGGTTGGATTTGCCCGATTGGAAGGATTCTGAAAACACTGGTATGAAGATTTTGATAAGTGTTTGGTTTTGTTGAATCTTTTCTGGGAAAAATCTGTGCGTTTGGATTCGAGATGAACACACAAGGTATATGATGATTTCTTTGGTTGTGATTAACCAAAAGCTCTGATGCCAAATGTAGGATCGAATATCAAAAATCCCGAAATCAAATATACCTAAATCAATCTTTATTTATAAATCAAATCTGTCATCAAGTTGAATGTTTACAATTCTGTTTCTATATAAATGAAATGAAAGGGTGCGATTGAAAAGTCATGTCGGTTTGAATGAACCGATGCATCCCTTTGTAAAAGTTGGGTCTTTTCTTTTCCAGCGGGTCTAGTCTCCGGGTTGTGATTACCCGTGTGGGTTTTGACCCAATAGTTTTCCCCATGTCTGCATTTTTACGAGTTTCTAAAAATGAACAGATTTATATTTATATATATCTCCGCCGTTCAAAAAAAAAAAGGTATTCCAACTTCTTAAAATGCTTAAAGAGTTTCTCAAAATAATTAGACCATTATTACAGGTGTGATAAAATGTTTGAACTTGGATTTTTGTAGCCCTTGGCTGTTCAAATAAACAATAGCTGGGGATATGGTATTACAACATATGAACGTATATATCTCGTCAATAGCTGGGTTGATGTCACCCTAGGATGGACACCATATTTGGCTACAACTGTAGTTATGTGTTCTCAGTATGGAGTATGTGGTTTGTATCAAATATGTAACGTTAACAACTCCCTGGTCTGCAGTTGTACATATGAACAGTTTTGAAGCATTACACCCAGAAAAGTGGAATGTATAAAATTGGTTAAGTGGGTGTTAACATAAAAAACTTCATACATTGCGTGAAAGGGGATGAATTTAAAGAATTCCGGGCGTCAAAATACCTGAGACACGGCAGTCATGGTACAACACAAGCATGAGCCTCAGAGACTTAGAGATAGACTGCAATAGGAATTGTTCTTGTACATATAACAAAACTTTAGATATTAAAAGAGGTGCAAGTGGATGTTTGCTATGGTTTGGAAATATGATGGATACTAGAGAGTTTGAGGAAAGTAAAGATCTTTGCCATAACCGAGTTGATAGGTACGGTTTCTTTACGTCCTATCGCAAACATCATATTTCTAAGTCTAGCTTGACATGCACGTATATTAAATTTATCGAGGTTCTAACGTGGTCATTGTGACATCATTGATGGAGATTGAGGTATCTCTAGGCACACAGTCTTTAGCAAAAAATGCAGGTTGTTTGGGTCGAGGCAATGCCCCATCTTGATCAAACATCAAAATCACAGATGACATAGTTGGTCTATCTTTTGCATGATGTTGCACACACAAAAGACCAATATGTATTGACCGCAAAATTTCAGATTCGACACATGATGCATGCTCATGTTCACTAAAAAACTCACGAGCCGTGCCTTCTTCATGGAGTCTCCATGCCTAACAAAACAAGATATGAACCACAAAGCTTAAATGTCATATTTTATGAATACTAGAGTTTTCTTCGATGCCAGTTCTATTTTTACAAAACTTACATGTGCAAGAAGGTTATCACTTTCTTTTTCATGAGAGAATCCTCTGTTTTTTCGCCCACTCACTATTTCAAGCACAATAACTCCAAAACTAAAGACGTCCGATTTTGCTGAAAAAGTCCCGTCCACAGCATACTCTGGTGATATATAACCCCTAAATCAAAAGTATTACTACGTTAAAGGTATTATTTTTCAATAGGATTTAATATACTGAAAAATGCTTAGGTTATGGATACGTACAATGTTCCAACTACCCTGTTCGTATTTGCTTCATTTTCATGTTCTCTAAACATTCTAGCGAGACCAAAGTCTGATATCTTTGGATTCAAGTCAACATCTAACAAAATGTTGCTAGCTTTAAGATCTCGATGAACAATTTTAAACCGTGAATCTTGATGGAGATAGAGAAGCCCTCTAGCAATCCCATGGATGATGCGGAAACGCCGAGACCAGTCTAGGATTGAACTTCTATTTGTTTCTACCCGAGTATAATTTTTTAATACAAGTGACATTGAGAGATAATAGAAAAACAAAAAACATTTTATCAACGCATTCTTATTGTTAGTTATTACTGAAGCGCGCAAACTAAAGGAAAAATGGAATAATGCAAGGCAAAAAAATATATGATGTATAAAGAGTTGTACCAAATATGAATAAGTCGAGGCTTTTGTTTGGCATGTATTCGTAGATTAGCATGCTTTCATCTCCTTGATTGCAATATCCCAACAGCTTTACAAGATTTCGATGTTGAAGTTTAGCTATGAATTTAAGTTCATTCTTGAACTCATTAAGCCCCTGTCTTGAAGTTTTCGACAGCCTTTTCACTGCTATTTCTCGTCCGTCATCCAACACACCCTAAAGAATAATAATCCAGTTGGCAATCACACATGATATAAATACTAATACATGTTTGTAGTTATAAAATCTTTTGCATATATATGTTATATATAACGTCAGAATTTCTTTACTTTAATTAGAAGTTTTGAAGAAAATCGAATAGAATCATCACATAGTTATTTCTTTTGTTTAAAATTCTGAGATCATGAAACTTAGCTTGTTATAATAAGGCTAAAAAGATTTACATCCATTTAAAATTCTTACCATGTAAACAGGACCAAAACCACCTTCTCCAAGCTTATTATCATCCGAAAAATCATTTGTGGACTTGGATATCTCAGTCAGGCTAAAATATGATAACTCGGTATCATCATGGTGTATCTCCATTGTAGGCTCTTTGTCAATGGTTTGCACTGGTTCATCTGCCAAGTTATGAACCACACCACTTTAAGTGATGACATTTGAAAATATCATGCTTCTACACTTCGTTGATAAATGATCAAATTAAAAAAAAAAGTAACATAAAGCATTCATTTAAAGAATTAACAAGAAGGTGCCATAGGTAGAAACCAATGAAAATATTCTAATATATAGTCGGCATAGTATATCAATATAATATAGTCCTATGCCGACTTTGGCGTGTTTCATTGGCATAAGCAATAACGATTTCTTGCTATTCCTTTAGAAACTAATGTTGTATGCTAAAAACGAAGTAACAGTCTCGGCCAGTTTTGTATAGTGCGTATGAAACTTTTCTTATTTCTGGTTTTTGTGTTTTTACAAGTAAAGAGCGGCTATATATAAAGGAAGTAATCATACCTGGTGTTTCCACTGGGGATCTTTTCTTCTTGCTCCAAGCATACATAATAGCTAATAACAAGATCCCTATAACAAGACTAGATAAAACTGACGCTGCTGCTATGATGATTTGCCTCCTTTTGATGGAACTAGATTTGGATGTAGACTCTACAAAGACTGTCTCTAAATCATGTATGAAACAAGTTAAAATACTTGAACCCCAAGCCAACTTGATTGATTCGGTTAAACATTAATTAAGTACAAAGCCCGTTAGATTACCAAAAATGGAATCTTTAAATGAAAGGGAAATGATTTTGATGCCTAACTCATGTACCTACTATTGTGCCTAATTCGATCATTGTTGAGCACAACCAAAAGTTCAATATATACCCAATATTTGTCATAGACCCAATGAACCAATCTTAGCCACTCATTTTTTCATCAAAAATAAAAAAACCCACTTTCCACCTCTTTTTTAAAAATTAAATAATTCTCATCACGTTAATCGTTACGACAACAACAAACATATCATCGTGCGACAGAAGTAAATTATCTTTACTAAGAGGGTGCGAACTATGTACGTTCGCGAACTTTTTTTTATGATTTTATGAAGTCATAATACTATTTTAATGAAATCATAATATGCTTTATAAAATCAATATATGAATTTTATGAAATCAAATAAATTCTTATAACGAATCATATATGATTCGTCACACTAATCATTATGATTTTCCGCATTCCGTGACTGAAACAAAATTGAAAAAAAGTTCGTTAGAATCACAAATTTCATGAAATAATATATGATTTCATGAAATCATATATGATTCGTTATACGAATCATATATGATTCGTTATACGAATCATATATAATTTTCGCAATTCGTGACTGAAAAAAAAAATCGAAAAAAAATTCATCGAAAGTATATCGTGTCACCCGTCTACTGAAAGATAAAAAAATACTCGTCGCGATGGTGTATTTTTTGTCGTGTGACGATTTACCGTTTGTAAGATATTTTATTTTTAAAAAAGAGGTGGAAAGTGAGTTTTTTTATTTTTGATGAAAAAATGAGTGGCTAGGATTGGTTCATTAAATCTATGACAAATAATGGGTCTATGTTGATCTTAACTCGTTGAGCACATGAATTGCATAATTTATCTCTCCTCAAACTTACCATTGATCTTGCCAAGTGTATGATGATATTTCTTAGGCATAAAATTAGGCATGCTAATTAGGCATGTTAATCACTGCTCTATATGAAAATAAGCTTACTTGCTAAGTCGGATATGGCCACTCTTACGTACAGATCTTGGCTTTCATCAACTCTCCGAACATCCATTAAATCGCCAGACCACATTAAACATCCGCTTCCACCCCTCGTGATCTCAATATTTGCATATGCTGCACACGAACAATTCTTCTTGCAAGCTGTTGCACATTCACCAAGTGTCATGCTCCTATTGTACCATGCACGTCGAGTGTCTGGAAGTTTAATATTCTTGATCACTTGAAAACCATCCCCATTTGGGCAATCTAAAGGTGTTCTATGCCGACACCCACTTGACCACTCGGATGCACTCCATTTGGCAGGGTTTTCTGGTTCGAACCCTTCCAAACAACTGCAAACCGGTGAGTTGTTCAAATTGCAACTCCCATATGGACCACATAGTGCATATTGGTTACAGATGCTGGTATCTGCGCTCCAATATCGGAACCATTTCTGGGATCGATCACTCCAGATCATTCGTAAGTAGTTACCTTCCGGACTTATATAGACACGTGACACAACTGAGCTGTTACCAGTTACGTACCTGTAGTACACTTCTTTATCATTAAAAACAAATTCAGGGTTGTATGTCGAGTTAGATACATGATTAGGCAAGCCGTTGAATGTAATACCGTTCCATGGTCCCAACCTTGATAACATAACTGAACCATTCTCAGTAAACAGCTGAGGGAACCCGTCGGTATCCATGAACCCTATATACTGACCTGGGGAAGGGTCGTCAGCGCTCTTCCACGAGGTCAATCTCCTATCTAATCCGGTGGCAATGTCCTTCCCGAATTTCATTCCGGAAAGAAACGTGTCTGTAGGATAATCAAAACTTTGCCAAACAAAACTTTCCTCGCCTTGTCCCCTCACAATCAGATTTCCAGTGTTCAAAAGTTGTGCCACCGGATTAATGGTTGTGGGAGATACTAGGCTAGTATTAGATGACCAGACGACAAAAGTGTTGTTGCTACCAGCGATAACCAGTAAGGATCCGTTAGTGTCAACTCTGAACACACCAGATGAATCCGTTATTGGTGTATCCCTGTTAGCAACCCACACCACTGTTTGTGGGGATATGTTTTTATACCATATCCCCACGAACCGGTTTCTGGACCTCCCGGGACTAAAAAACCCGAGCTCATACATTTCATTAGCGGAAACAAGGGTATCGCCGTCTAAGATGGCTGTATCAATTGTTATGGTGTCTTGTATTGTAAAAGTTGCCAAAGCCAAAAAGAGCACAAAAGAGAGTAAAAAGATGTAAAAGAAATCCATTGATGTATTTTTGTGTATGTCAATTGCAATTTCGTTCGGAATTTATTCTGTTGTTGAAGTGTTGAGGAGGGGGTAGACAGGAGGTGACCCACTTAGTTACTCTACTACAGTAATTTGTTTGAAACATTTTCAATCAATATTCGTTTACTTTGAAGTTCCTGTGTTGACAAAATTTTCCAAAAAGTTACACAACAAACAAATCTAGGGGGCGTTTGTTATCCTACTTTCGGATTCAAGTAATCCTGTCATTCTCTTATACAATTGTTTTGGTTCAATATATTTACAAAAAAGTAGGCCCAAATGAATGAAAAATAAATCCAAGCTAAAGGGAGTTGTATCAATTATTCATACCCAATGAGGACCTCACCTTATTAAACTCTCTCACAACTTATATTTTTATTAATTAATTTAATAATAAAAAATACAAACCACTTTATATTTTATTTATTATTTTGATTAAAATAATCATTTCATTAAAAATATTATTATTATCTTTTATTCCATTATCTTTCATTCCTAAACCAAATCCGAATTCGATTCTAAAACTTCTTACGATCCAAACGGCCCCTTAAGGTATAAGAAATGGAAAATATAATGAATCTTCGTACAAAGTGTTTTTACTCATCCTGTTAATTCTAGGATGGTAATAAGTTTTAAAATTAATGAGTGAGATTAAAAGAGATGAATTGTAAATTACACTTGTCAATATTTATGTAGAGTAGGAAGATAATTAGAACTCTTGGGAGTTCGGTTTGAATGATTCAAAATGCCTCACGGTTTCTTCAACGCGCAAACTCGTTGAATCGTTCACCCTGAGAGCACAGATGCAGAAAAGATAAGATGGAACAATCTTATTCCAATAAAACTGAACATCCTAACATGGAGAATTAGTTTGGATCGCATCTCTACTCAGTCGAACCTTGACTCAAGAGGGATTGATCTTGACTCGATATCGTGTCCGGTTTGTAACGACGAAATTGAAACCTCACAACATCTCCTTATCGACTGTTCAATCGCGAAATCCTTTTGGATTTTGGTTTCCAAATGGTGGGGCTTTCATGATTATCCCAAAGATCTCGCATCCCTAATTAAGTGGGCTGATTGTAGGGAAACATGTACACTTTTATTAATATGAATCGAATTACAATAAAATAAAATCAACATAATGTAAATAACTAAAAATACAGCAGACAGAATTGGGTAGAAGCAGAAGACAGACACTATATAACGATAATTAAAATAAGTAAAACGTCAAGGGCACGAGGCTCGTGTTTAACACGATTCCCTTAAAACAGTTTCGTCGTCTGTTTTCAGGGTACAACGGCCAAAGCTGAAGTACAGCCGGACCTGACAAACTTGCCTGAAAAATCATGGAAGCAATGCGTGTTTCTGATCGACGAGATTGCTGGAAGCCGGAAGCTATGGAGCTGTTTTTTCGGTATGCAAAAACGAATGAGACAATGGTTTAATTTATAGCCTCAACTAGTCTTGTTGACCAAGACAGAATATATGCTAAAAATTAAAGTGATTTGCAAATCAGTTAAATTTATAACCACGATTTGATATCTTCCATTTATTTAAATGAGTTTTGGTCGTATAATAGCAACGAACTTTTCTAAATGTACCGATTTGGTACGTGAACTCTGAAAAAGTTGTGTAAATGCAACGAACTTTCATAAAGTGTTCTAATTTGCATATTTTACGACGTGTCACGTTATAAATGGTGTCACGTGTCAGACTTTCAGCTATGATACGTCATCAAAATGTGCAGATTGAAACACTTATGAAAGTTCGTTGCATTTACATAGCTTTTTCAGAGTTCACGTATCAAATTGGTACATTTGAAAAAGTTCATTGCTATTCTACGACCAAAACGCTATTTAAATTAATGTTGTAAAACTTATTTACAAAGTTTAAATCAATTCTGTAATTAAATGGATACAGAATAATCTGGAAGCTATTAAAAACGGAAACGAAATCTGCAACAAAAACATTCGCGCATAGGCGAACTCTCGGAGCTGCATTCGTGTCAGCAGGTCGCTCGGGCTTGCATGAGTTCACACGCTTGGAACCTATTTTGGCCCAGAAAATCCTAAAATTTGCACCCCTTCCCCCCACCCTGCGCGCTCGCACGTAGGCGTTGGAGTAAAACCAACCAAAGGATTTTGATAGCCAATACCAAGATTTCTATATAAACATCATCCCACTTCCTTTTTTAGGCGATGTGGGATAGAGTATTTTTCCTAGATTTTGTATTTCAAGTGTCCCACTTTGAGACATGATATCTCATTCATATTAACTCCATTTTGGACATACTTTAGCTCGTTGCGAAGCTCTCTTCAAGGAGAACGCAAAACTACAAGCTAATATAAATATGTATAATATATATATATATATATATATAATGTCCAAAGTTTATGAAAAATTATTTTCACAAACATTTTCCAACAATCCTCTACATGAATGAAGATTGGTCGAAAACACACGAAAATTTTAGCGAAACTTCTACCGTTAAGTCCTGCACATGATAGGTAGGTGTGACCCTTTGAACCTTCACTTGTGAGATACACTTAGTCTCCTATATCTGAGTAGACGCGATGTCCTTAAACTCGGCCTCTATTTATGTAGACGACACTACACTTCACATAAGAGTCTCCCTGACCTTGTCAAGTCCTAATAGTTGTGTTCGTTATAGTCATGAACACTAGCTTGGTTCTGCAAAAGCTCTTAGGAATCGCTTCCCCATATTTCACTTTGAAGCGACCCCACTTCTCTCTCACATAGGTGATTTCATCTTGAATCATTAAAACATATACTTTTAGATTTCATCTTGAATCATTATGATTTATGATTTCATTTTGAATCACTAAAGCCATATGTTTAACCTCTCAACAAGTCAAATTGTTATAGGATTGGACTAGGAAGTTACTATACTAAGTAACTCCCCACATTGACGTGACTTCTCCAACATTTCTATGATTAGGTTGTCCTATTGAACTCGGTTCTTGAGATCTCCAGTCAACTCGGTTAGGTTTTCCTTCATAGAAACTCATTTCTTCAAGGGCTTTAGTCCCATTCCTTTGGACGACTTACTAAATAACTCTTTGCTTAAGCCTTTCGTAAGAGGATCCACGATGTTATCCTTTGACTTCACATAGTTAACTGAGAAAAATTCTTGTTGAGAGTAGTTGTCATATTGAATTATGTTAACGACGGATATGTCTAGACTTTCCATTATACATTATGCTATGAGCTTTGCCAATTGTCGATTGAATTTCACAATGTATACTAATGGCCATTACCGGTTTAGGCCACCTTGGTATGTCCTCTACGAATGGACATAGCCATTCCGCATCTTCTCTGCATTTATCTAACCTGATAAATTATGATTCCATCATGGACTTAGATATAACAATTTGTTTGGAAGACTTCCAATATATAGCTTCCCCTCCTAGTGTAAACACATATCCACTAGTCAATCTAGAATCCTTTATTTCAGATATCCAATTTGCATCATTGTATTCTTCAATAACAACAGGATATCTATCATACTGCAACCCATAATTGCGGCTGTATCTCAAATAATGAAGTAACATAATCATAGCTTTCCAATGTGCATCACTTGGATTACTAGTATAGCTACTTAGCCTGTTAACAACATATGCTAAGTCAAGTCAGGTACCTATCAATAAATACATTAACATGCCAATAATTTTTCAATACTCTAATTAGGCAACACCGACGCCTCTATTTTTAGATAGATGCATACTGGTGTCAATTAGTGTTCTAGCTAGACATGTCACACCCCGTCTAAGGCGGAAACATGAGGTGCTACGTTTTAGAGACATCGCATAAGATATAAGATTACACCATGCATAGTTACAAGAAGTTTAGGTTATAATGATTCATGAAATGCAATCTTAGGTAATGAAAAACTCTTGTCTTTTGAAAATATATTGATAAATGGAGGTCTTGATTTTCAATACCTTCAATTTGTAAATGTTGATTACGCCTGAAAATGATACTCGAAAAGGTCAACATAAAGTTGGTGAGCTCGTAGGTTTAGAGAGTAAACCTAGTTGTTGTGCCAAAGTTTAATAGTGGGACAATAGTGCACAATGATAGCAGAATACAAGCAATAGCAATTAGATCTCCAACATAACACATATCATACCAAATCATCTCAAACCAAATCAACCAAACAATAGTTTTCCAAGCGCTTATAGTCCTCTGAACCTATCGCCTACCAGTTGAAGCTACACAGTCGGCTGTATTAGTCTTATGCAAAAGTTCCAAATGAACTTGCATGAATAGATATAGTGGCATTCACATACGTAAATCATAGGCACATAGCATTGTCCAAAAACGTAGAAATTGTTTTGCACATTAGTAAAAGTATATGAGATAGATTTGAGTATCATTTTCCCCCAACGGAAAATAGATTTAAAATGAGGCTACAAGAACTCACCTCAAATAGAAATGAAAGTAGCTAAAAATCAATGATCACTAACTAACGTGCAACAATGCCCGACCACGACCTATTAATATGTTTTATCTTAGTGATATGATACACGAAAATAAATTAATGCATACGTATTTGTAAGAACATTTGTAAAAGAGTTTGTATAAATGTTGTGAAAAGGTTTCGTATCATGGTTGTGTGGTGATTGATAAACTGACTCGGTGAATCTTAAGTCTACGTATGATGCATGATTTAAAGAAGTAAGAATTAAAGTAATAAGGACTTAAGAAATTAAGAAATAAAGAAATTAGTATTTAAGGAATAAGAATCAAGACATAAGAATTAAAGGAATAAGAAATAAAGAAACAAGGAAAAAAATACGCTTCGACTATTTACCCAATCCCCAAGTTATTTAGATAAAACGTTCTTGATATAAATGTTAACAGTGTTTTAGACGCCAGTTTTAAATAATAGGAGTTTTTCATCAATTTCATATTTTTCATCTTTTAGTCGGATATTAAACTAATAATATTTTATTATTTTGTCTTTTTGTCGTTACTAAGGAAATTATTTTGTAATACATATGCAAGTATGTAGTTTAGTTTATTTATCAAGTTTAGGTACAATAATTATTTATTATTTATAAAATAATATGGTTTCGTCCTTTTGTCGAGATTTAAGAAAATACGTTTTACCAAATAATTCCAAGTGTAAAGTTTTTATAAAATTTCGGCATGACCCGTTTGTTTATAAATGCTTTCCAAGGTCTTAAACCTCATATTCACACATTTTTCCTCAAATAATCAATTTTTGACAAAATGCCGAAACTTCCGTTCACGCTACGCTTTATCAAAACACATTTTCCGAACGACTATTCAACTATCCTAAACTTATATAAGTATAAATTGATCAAAAATCCGCTTTCACGCTTAAGTTTAGTAGTTTTTCACTTATTGGGCCATAAGTCCAATGTTAGTCCAATTGATTTGTCCGTTAACCCTTTCAAATAAAATCAAACTTAGTCCATTAGTCTTTGGGCCTTATGGTCCATTAATAGTCCATCCAAAAGTTCTATGTTTTACTCCGTTGTTTGCCCAATATAAATCTTGTTTAAAAAAAAAATTAAATATCCCACTATAATACGCCGAAAGAAAAGTATGTAGAAAACTCGAATAAGATATAAGTCATAGCGTAAATAAGACGAACCAATGTAAGTCATAATGACCCACATCGACATTTCAAAATGAAAATAAGTTGAATAAGAAATAGACATAAGTCCGAAAATAAGCCGTTTAGCTTATCAAGCCATAAGCCGAATCCATTGGGCCTTTAATGGGCTTTCCGATCCGCTAAGATAAATAAGTATCTAACACTCATTTTAGCCCAAAAGTTTATCAAAATAAGTCTAATAAACGAGGTAGTATACGAATAAGCACATTTGGAAATCAAATAAGCTAGAATATAAGTTTTCAAAATAAGCCGAGACCAATAAAATGGAAAAATATTGGGCCAAGGCCATATAAGCCCAAAAATAAGCCACGAAAAGCCAAGAAAATAAGCCATAAAATAGGACGAGAATTTTTAAAGGATCAAAACAATTTTTCTTTGTTTTCTCTTTTTGAGCCGCATCTAAATAAGCCTTAAATAAGCACTTCGAGTGCTTATTTTTAAGCCACGATCGAAATAAGCAAATACCACAACCTTGAATATATTTTTAACATACCAAAATAACCACCACGACACGAGGATACTTCTCTTGTTTTTTCCTTTGTTTAAATCTTCGAACCAAACGCACCCCTTTAGGTTATTTGTAAACTTTTAAAGTCTAGATTTTTAGAAAACGCATTGTACAACTAGTGTTTTAGCAAGATTATAAGCATAAAAGTACAAGAGTTTTAAGAAGATTAAGACTTACAAAAGAGGATTTTTAGAAGATGATTAGAACTTGAACAACAACCCAAACGTTGTTTTTATTTACCTAAGACTACTAGAATCAAACCCGAATAGGTTTTAGCTTCCCTGATCTTGACAAAAGTTGAAAAATGAATGGTTTTGGTGGTTTATGTTGTTCGTCCGAATAGAGAAGGAAGAAGGGAGAGTAGAATAATTTTCTTGTGTGGGTTTTGGTGTATGTGTGTGTGTTTTTGAAAATAAAAGGGATGCATGCATGGACAAGGTACCTAAAATGGCGCCTTGTTGTTCCCTTGGGGTCCAAACCGATCAAGCATCCTAGGAGAGGGATCCTAGATAATTTTGAAATTTTGCTATAGAATTTTAACGAAATAGTAGTATGAAATATGAAGTCATAGTTTTATGAAATACTATAACTTAGGAAAAATCACCGGTTATCATAGTCTTACCCCCTTAAGAGAATTTCATCCTCAAATTCAACTCAAATTATCAGATGATGTGGTATAGGAGGGAGAGGTAAGGGCGTTTAGCACTATATCCAATTCCTACTGGTTTTCCTAGCATTGTTTCAGTCTGATCATTGAGTTAGATATCTTCCAGAGGTGACGAAATTTTTCATCAGGGCGGCTTTGTTGATTATCTAAGGTTTCCACATCGTCGATCTTTCTTGGTTGTCTGAAGTGCGAAATCCCGGTCGAGAGTTCGATGGTGATCTAGTTTGTGTCGTGTCCTTGCGACGCCTTAAGCAGTTTAGTGGTGACGTTTGCAACGCCTTGCTCTTGCTTTCCAAGTAGATTCGGGTCCTTGCTATGAGTCCCCTCTTAGTTTAAAATCAAAATCTTATCTCGTCTAAGTTGCTTAACTTTTCTAACGAGAGTTTCGTTTGGTTCTTCCATATCATGAAATCAATCACCAACTAACTTCCTATGGGGTGATAACTAGTCAATCATCGGCTAGGTTTTACTTAGGATTCATCATATGTCAACCACTAAAATCCAAAGGGTGTTCGCTGCCAATAATGACATCAAATAATAAATAACATCACTTTTATAGCATCATTTATCCCACGTAAATAACTTATTTTATATAATTATTGCAAGAATTGGTACTTAATCATTTATATTTTTGAGAATTGCAATAGTTATGGAGTAATTTATGAAGATTAGCTAAAAGACACGCATTCTGGAGCTTAAAGAAAGACATTTGAAGAATACTGTTCTGACATCCAATACGCCGTATCCATCAAGGAAGATATGACGTATATGTGCCTACACTTCACAAGAAACCACAAAGAAACAAAGTCCAATCCGTCGTATCCAGAAGAATTCTATACGCTGTATTCACAATATAGTAATAAAATATTCTGAAAGAGATCGAACGTGGTCCATACTCCAAGAAACCCTCGATACGTCGTATTGACCTAACTAATACACCGTATTGACCAAATTCCAGACAGTATAAACAGAAGACCTAAAAATGAGTTTTAGGTGTGCTTGATCATATTTTCGATACCTTAACCACAAAAGTCTATTTTTAGAAGATAAAAAGTGCAAAAGAGGTCAAGCAAAGCTACTAATTCCATAGGAAACACCTTGTAATCTCCTATATTCTAGTCATCATTCGATTTTTGGTATCATTCGTTTAACTCGGTTAGTTTACTTTGGTTGAATTATTACTCTTGTATTGATTATGATGATTAAGGGCTAATACCCTTGGGTATTAGCCATGATTATGAAGATTTAAATGTTTGGTTTGTTTATATTGAATGCTTAATTTATCGTTGATTGCTTGTTTATGTTTATCAATTCATACTTGTTTACGTGCTTTTGTATGCGACATATCATTCAACTAGATCTAATGATACCGACCAAGTTAGCTAGATGCCGGGATGGCTCTCTATATAGTGATTTATATATCTAGATCAATAGGATCACAATTAATGCTCTATCTTTACCTTTAGGATATGTGAACAAGTTGGACTAGCAGGTGACCTAGGATCAACAAATAACGTACTAATTCCTTTGGTAAAGACCTGGACAGTGGACTACTAGAATATAAATTGCCATTAAGCAGTAAGTGGGTAAAGTCTCTATGAGCTAGGGTTTAATAAGATCACCATTATTAATCACCTAAGATAGATTATAATCAGAAAATAGGATGCTTTATGCAGATGCATTTAATTATGTCAGAATTCTACGTGTCTAAGTTTTAGGAAGAAGTCCTGCCTAAATCTTGGAATGATATGCCGCCTCGAGATAAGCATTCATTGCACTAATTAAACAAACCAACGTTTTAATTGGATTAATCATGGTTAATACAGTTTTCTTATATTTGGCTAGACCGCTCTTCTATCTTTTGTCTATCTGTTTGCGCGTGTTATTGTCTCAGACTAAAACCCCCTTATCTATTAGAATTAGGACTAACATAGGTTTAGCATAGGTTTAACATAGAATAGAATTAACATAGTTTAAATTAATTTAGTTTAGTTAACCAAAATATTGATAGAATAAAAGATTTCATTTACGCTCTTAGTGATCGACACCCTACTTACCAACGAAGCTACATCCGATCGGGTACACTGCCCGTTAAAGTGTTGTTTTAGATAAAGTCAGCAAAATATAAATGTAAAACTTGATAATAAATATTACCTACACATAACGACACATCAAGTTTTAGGTGCCGTTGCTGGGGAGTGAAATTGTGAATCTTTAATTTTATTTAATACTTTGGTTTTTAACATTAGATTAACTTAACCCCTAGAATTACTATAATTTAGAGTAATTAGTGTAATTTAGATTAGTGTAAAATTCTGTATGGTTCTTTTTAATTGTTTGCTTGTATATTTGTTTGTGTGTTTTAATTGTTTTCTTTACACTGTTCTGGTCGATTACATGATACGACGTATTCACCTTAATTAGATACGGCGTATATAAATTTCTCATCCAATACATCGTATCTCATTCAACTAATTAATACGGCGTATTCAAATCAATTGAATACGACGTATCGATCATCTGATATAACAGCAAAATCATATTCTTCGTATTTAATTTCGTGTTTGATTTTCGGTGTTTTCTTTCTCCCGAGCCTATCCTACTAATTATTTATCCTCTGTTTCAGGTAGTGCATGACAAGGAGTTTAACAAAGGAACTATTTGCACATTTTAAAGATCCGGAACGAGAATTTCGCTCATCTAGGAAGCTTTTCAAGATACTAAGTCTTGATGAATCAAGATCACATGTGTTCGATCTATTTTCTAATCTAGAAGAAAATTCCGAGGAAGAAGTTTCATAAACAATGGCAGAAACCATGGAAAAATACATGAGCAAAACCCGAGCTGACTATGAATCGGGTGTCACTAGGCCTAAAATTGATGACAAAGATCACTTTGAACTAAAAGGTTAATTTCTCAAGGAACTACGAGATAACACCTTCAGCGGTTCAGATCATGAAGATGCGAACGAACATATTGAAAAAGTCAACTCAAGACCAAATAATGCTTCGAGCCTTCCCTATGTCCCTAACTGGAGCCGCGAGTCGTTGGCTAAGAAACAAACCATCTGGTTCGATTAAAACTTGGGAAGATCTGAAGGTAAAATTTCTAAGCAAGTATTGTCCACCTGCTCGAACTGCAAAGAAAATGGAGGAGATCAATAACTTTCAGCAAGAACCAGATGAAACCCTTTACCAAGCATGGGAAAGATTTAAAAAATTATTGATGAAGTGCTCTCAACACTACTTAACGGAGATGTAGGAGGTGATCTTGTTTTATAATGGATTGGAAGTTCTGACTAGCCTAATTCTTGATTCCAAAGGAGCCATACCAACTAAGACAACTGTTGATGCAAAGGTAGCCATCCAAGATATGGCAGAATATTCTCAAAAATGGCACAACGGAACATCTCAAGCAAGAAGTACTAAAAATTCTAATGGATTGGCTGCAATTCAAGCACAACTCAATAATCTTGGAAAAGAAATCAAGAAGGTGAATGAAAAGGTATATGCTGCTCAGGTAGGATGTGAGCAATGTAAAGGACCCTACTACACCAAAGACTGTCTACTTAAAGAAGAAGGTAAAACCCTTGAAGAAGCTTATTATACTCAATTTAGTGTACCTTTCCAACAAGGAGGGAAATATAGGGCAGCAGCTCCAGGATTCTACCAAAGGAATAACGCAAATCCTTCATTTCAAGAACGAAGACAATCGATGGAAGAATCACTGAGCAAGTTTTTGAATGAATCAGCAAAAATACATAAGGAAAACTCCAATTTGATCATGGAAATTAGAGCCTCCACTGACGCTGCTATCAGAAACCAAGGAGCATCGATCAAAACTTTAGAGATTCAAATCGGGAAAATAAGCAAGGTACTACAGGAAAGAGGATTTGGAAGTTTGACTAACTCTACTGAAACAAACCCGAGGGATCATGTTAAGTCGATCCCGACTATTGTTGAAGTTGATATGACACTAATACGCCGTATTGGATCATCCCAATACGTCGTATCGGCCCAACAGAACAATATGCTGATGTTCGAGTCAAGACAAGCGACTATTCTGTTTCCAAGTCGTTTGAATGATTATTACTATTATGAGAAGAATGGATCGTATGGACCATAATGCTTGGAGGCTTAGTCTTATGGAGCTACACGTATCGACAATTCCCTACCTCAAAAAGAGAAAGACTCAAGAAGTTTCACTTTACCCTGTTATATTAATAATGTTTGCTTTAAAAATGCCCTTGCTAACTTAGGAGCTAGTGTAAGTGTCATGCCTCTCTCGACCTACCTCAATCTAGGTTTAGGCGAATTAGCTATACTAAGTTGACAGTTGAATTAGCAGATAAAATAGTGAAACATCCAAAGGGAATTGCTGAAAATGTACTAGTAGGGATTGGTAAGTTTGTTTTCCTTATAGACTTCATAATCTTAGATATGCCCGATGATGTAAAAGTGACCTTGATCCTCGAAAGACCATTTTTGTCTACTGCCCATGCTAGCATCGATGTGTTTAAAAGAAAGATTACTTTGAGGGTAGGGGAAGAGAAAATTATTTTTAAAAGTGTTAAACCTGCTAGTAGTTTGATTAAGAGGGTCTACATGTTAAGTTAAAGAGAACGTACGGAACTTGATTTGGAAGTTAGGCTAATGGGAGAGACTTTAATGTTAAATAGATCATTGGAGCCTTTATATGAAGAATACATCGAATTGAACGATCTTAATGTACCATTAGAACTTAGGAGAGATCAAGTTGATGATTTGATGCCCACCATTGAGAAAGGTGAGCTAGTTGATAAACACATGATTGAGGAACTTAAAACTAGGGATGATAATAAAATGGTTAGCAAAATTTTTGGATACCCTAATGATTATGACAAAGATGAGAAGATCCATATTGATTGTGCCTACAACTTAAAGTTTTTGTGCATGATAGGATTGGAGTTTCTATACGCTAGTTTCTTTTCTAATTTGCCTATCAATTTTATATCTAAAAAGTTTTGTAACTCAATAATGAAAGACAAAATTGAATTCAGAGGGAGGAATGAGTTAGGAAACTTCGCTATTGTACTAGTTTTTATTGGAAACTTTTATGTTATTACTGATTTTACAGTTGTGGAAGATATGCATCATTATCTTGATGAAGGAATATGAGAAGTGGTAGTTGGAGAAATTTTCTGTGAAGTTTCATGTGTGGAAACTAGAAGGTTTGATGGAATCATAACTATCCACGATGAGGATGATAGTGTAACTTACCAGATGGTGCTGTCAAATCCAAGGTTCAAACACCACACTAACAAATAATGCAACAAGATCCCACCATTACTGAAGGTAAGTGAACAAGATAAGATGAATATAATTTCACACCCATACCAAAAGCTGAAGGGTTTCTACAAAGGAGTTTTGAATCTAGAACCCAACTTTATTCGAGATCCGAAGATGGAAGAATGGCTCACACTCGGGCACATAAGCGTGCATGAGATGGAGTGAAGGAAGCTGAGGAAAAAGTCTAACTCAAAGACTTAGCTCAAAAGAAAAGTGCTTCCCGGGATACAACCCGGACAATTATTTATTTACTTTTATAGAGTCTGTCTTCCCAGACATCAATACGGCGTATCCGCTCCATACCATATGACGTATTGAATGTCTGGACGTTATCAGTCCTTTATTTTTGCATATTTAAAACATCATTGTCAGTTCTTTCATTACGGCGTATTCATTTTATGATACGGCGTATTTAGCAGAACTGACCCGTATAGATACTTTTTACTGGATTCTCCATACGGCGTATCCAGGTTTTTGGATACGACGTATTGGTCTCCTGTACAGTTTATTTATTTTATTATTTTATTAACCATAGGATACCCGAGATAGGATTGCATGGTTTTCTTATAATCATATGGAATCCTGTGTGTGTTGTAGTCATGCTAGAATTCAGACGCATTTACAACACACATTCTTGCTCATAAAATCAACTTGGAGAATCTACCGAGCAAATATCAGGGGAGTTTCTCGTTCTAATTCTTTTTATTTCCTGTTTTTAATGTTTTATCTATAGAACGAGGACATTGTATAATTTAAGTGGGGGATGGGAATTAGAACGTTACTTGTCCTATTTTTCATATTAAAATGCTTAAATTATGCTTAATTTAAAAAAAATTCAAGCATACTTTTGTGAAATTACTGGTTACATAACCTGCACACAAAACCCTTATTAGATATTATGAGGATTCAGCCTTACCCGTTTCTAAATGTTTACCTAAATCCCACAAAAATATGAGTGTGTCGGTGATGTTGTAGACTTTAGAACTTGGCTTGGTATATCTATTTGAGATCACAATAATGAGTACTATGGATTTAGATGGAGTAACTTGTTTAAATTGGTAAATTTCTAAGATTACACCCAAAAAGCCTATATATGTTATGTTATTAACTAACTACACTGGTTAGTTTACCCTCGTATAAACCCTTTATTTACTCTCATTTTAAGAGTAAGTTTCCTTAGAAAAACCAGTAGAACCAATCCTTTAGGATAACACCAACTATTTGTTTCGTTACACCTTTACATCTTAGCCTACCCTGTTAGATTAAGTCTATTTATCAGTTGCTAGTTGCTTTAAGTGTAAAGTATGTATTTTCTGTGTCTTGTGTCATTTTCTATCTCTGGTTTGGTTGGGAAAATTGCACATTGCAATTGGGAATGTAAAAGTAGTCAAACTCATGTATTTTTACTACTATCATAATTATTGGTACCTCCAAAGAACGAAGAATTATGGAAGAAATTATCCGAAAGATATTATGATCGTGAAGATGGTGAAATTACACTGAGATTCGTAGTTTAGTATTGTTTAAAAAAAGGAAAAAAAATTTGAAAATCGCTGCAAAAAAAAGGAGGAAATTCTGAAGATAGTCAGTTCGTTAAAGTTTAAACCGATGATATTATTTGAAGGATCGATTATTCGTTGATATGTGGTTATAAATCAACAATGTAAAGTTTTGTATAAAGTGGTAGATATTGCCACTTGCCTTTATAAAAGTATGTATAGTATAAATGATTGGGAAGTTGACCATTACGGGAATGCCAACTTAGGTTGTTGATCTATGACGAAGACGTTTGTGTATATATTTCTGAGTCTTTATCATGGGAATGGCCAAGAAAGTATCTGGCAACTTGTACCTTATTTATTTTGGACTTAGTCTATTTGTTTTGTAAATTTTTATTTAACAACAATTATTTCCCTTTCCTAATCTCTATCCTTAGGTCTTACTCGAACGAGGATGCGAGCAATCACTTGTGTCTATTCTATTGTTAAGGCCATGTATGTGTGATTTTGTCCGCCTTATTGGTTTATTACTTTTGGAAAAAGGATTAGAAGATCCAAACCCTATATCACCACTAGTCCTACTCTTTAGCTTATTCGAGTTAAGGTTTGAATGCAGTTATATGTGTCTATCCCATCATTATGGGTGTGTATGTATGGTCTTTGTCACCTTTTCTAGAATATTGGTATCGATAGAGATTAGAAAGAGTGATCAAACCCTTTAAGCCTTATAAATAAACCTAATTTACCTTTATAAACTTGTTACTCCTTAGCTTTAGTGGTGTAGATGTATATCCTTGCCAAGCCTATGATAGAATACTCGTCACGACCGAGCAATTGAACGAATTAGTTTCATGTTACCACATAGATTAGTTGAGTGATTTGAGTGTTTTCATCTTCCTATTTCGTGAGGTGTTTGGTTGTGTACTAGTAATTAAACAAATAAATGCTTAATGGAAAAATCCTTAAGGATATGTTTTCATAAATTTCTAAAGGCTACTTGAGGACAAGTAGGATTCAAGTAGGGGGATATTTGATGACATCAAATAACGTCACTTTTATATCATCATTTATCCCATGTAAATAACCCATTTTATATAATTATTTCAAGAACTGGTACTTAATCGTTTATATTTGAGAATTGCAGTAATTATGGAGTACTTTGTGAAGATTAGCTAAAAGGCGCACATTCTGGAGCTTAAACGAAGACATTTGAAGAATACTGTTCTGACATCCAATACGCTGTATCCATCAAGGAAGATACGACGTATCTGTGCCTGCACTTCACAAGAAACCATGAAGAAACAAAGTCTAATACGCCATATCCAGAAGAATTCTATATGCCATATTTACAATATAGTAATAAAATATTCTGGAAGATATCGACGTGGTCCCTACTCCAAGAAACCCCGATACGCCGTATTGACCTAACCAATATGCCGTATCGACCAAATTCCATACAATATAAATAGAATGCCTAAAATGAGTTTTAGGTATGGTTGATCATATTTTTGATATTTTAACAACAAAAGTCAATTTTCAGAAGACATGAAGAGCAGAAGAGGTCAAGAAAAGCTACTAATTCTATAGGAAACACCTTTTAATCTCCTATACTTTAGTAATCGTTCGATTTTTGTTATCATTCGTTTAACTCGATTAGTTTACCTTTGTTGAATTATTACTCTTGTATTGATTATGATGATTAAGGGCTAATACCCTTGGGTATTAGCCATGATTATGAAGATTTAAATATTTGGTTTGTTTATATCAAATGCTTAATTTATCGTTGATTGCTTATTTATGTTTATCAATTCATACTTGTTTACTTGCTTTTGTATGCGACCTATCATTCAACTAGATCTAGTGATACCAACCAAGTTAGCTAGATGACGGGATGACTCTCCATATAGTGATTTATATATCTAGATCAATAGGATCATAATTAATGCCCTATCTTTACCTTTGGGATATGTGAACAAGTTGGACTAGCAGGTGATCTAGGATCAACAAATAACGTACTGATTCCTTTAGTAAAGATTTGGACAGTGGACTACTAGAATATAAATTGCCATTAAGCAGTAAGTGAGTAAAGCCTCTATGAGCTAGGGTTTAATAAGATCACCATTATTAATCACCTAAGATAGATTATAATCAGCAAATAGGATGCTTTATGTGGATGTGTTTAATTATGACAAATATTTACATGTTTAGGTTTTAGGAAGAAGTCCCGCCTAAATCTTGGAATGATATGCCGCCTTGAGATAAACACTCATTGCACTAAATAAATAAACCAAAGTTTTAATTGGATTAATCATGGTTAATGCAGTTTTCTTATATTTGGCTAGACCGCTCTTTTATCTTTTGTCTATCTGCTTGCGTGTGTTATTGTGTTTTAAATTGATCTAAGTTAACACAAAATGTGTGCCAGTCTCTCAGACTGGAAACCCCCTATCCATTAGAATTAGGACTAACATAGGTTTAACATAGATTTAACATAGAATAGAGTTAACATAGTTTAAATTAACTTAGTTTAGTTAACCAAAATATTGATAAAATAAAAGATTTCATTCTCGCTCTTAGTGATTGACACCCTACTTACCAACAAAGCTACATCTGATCGGGTACATTGCCCGTTAAAGTATTGTTTTAGGTAAAGTCGGCAAAATTTAAATGTAAAACTTGATAATAAATATTACCTACACACAACGACACATCAGTCAAGGTGAAAAATTTCACTAACAAAACTGCTAATCCAGTGTAACGACCTAGTATACTATATTAGAATCAATAATGTTTATCTTTTCTTATTGCAAAAGACTAACGCTTGTACTTAGAATTCAATGGAGGTCAATTTCATCATGAAAGAATTAGAAGTCAATCAGGACTTAGTGTTGTGGTCATATAGTTTATGTGGCATGGTCAAATACTTCAAAAGTTGAAATCATGACGTTTCTATCCAAGCTCATCCTACTAAGTGGAAAGAAGTGTCAGTTTAAAGTAACCATCAGGCGGCTATATTGGCGAGGGTAGGCTTGCCCGTCCTTGAGCAAAATTATCAAAAACCTTAAGCTAGGTAACTACTTTGAATCTAACTTAACTCCATAACTCAATCAAACAAGAGCTATCATGAAATTAAGCTAAGTACCGAGTTTTTATTACAAACTTAACGCTCTTGAAAAGTCTGCTCAATTCTGGGTTCGCTCAAAACAAACGAATAGGTATCTACGGCTTAGATTGATGAGATTTGCGAAGAAGGTTAGGAGTACAGCCAAGGCAAGTGAGTCATTCAGAGGGAAATTGGTAAAGGCGATGAGGGAGGAGGCATCGTGTTGCAGAACATCATGTATCTATCGAGGATAAGAGGATTCAGTCATTCTCTATACAGTCTTCATCAGAATCCAAAATGGCTTGCATGGAACGAGGTATGCGTTGGTGTAGATTAGCACGAACACTTGTTACTAGTACAATCGATCAGGTCGCTTTGCTTGAAGCTGTGCTGCATCTCCGAATGGAGGAACGATCGTCGTATATGAAGACTGAAGAAGTAAGAATGAAGTCTTCAAAATGTGAAGGAGGTTGTTTAATGGTAATTGAAGGAAATGCAAAGGAATATCAAATTCGTAGTATGTGCTTGGTAGTCACAGTCTTGAATTGAAATTATGGAGATGATATTTGTATGATATACAGTGCCTTATCTGTACAGACCCCAAGAGTCTTACGTACATGTTTCGTAAGAAGGTTCTCATATCAAGTCAGGTAGTTTGAGCGAGGTTAGTAGAGGGTCGCGATGGTGGCGTCTTTATTATCTAGGAAGAGTAAGCGTAGTTGCTGTCGTCGTATACCGAAAAGAAGGGTAGGACCAGTTAGAGTTTGAACAATGAGGACGAACCTTGATAATAATCTCATAGTTGGTATAAAAGAATTTTAAAGACATCCCCTGATGTGAAAACATTCAGGAGGAACGTGTAGTCGGGCGTATGAGAAGTTGAAGATGATGATCTATAAATCAAAGTTTCTAAGAGCAAAATCTGGTGTCAATGGTTTGGAGCGTTCGGATATTTTTATTAATAATCAGAGGTGTTCGGTTCATTTCTAATGGCCGAATAGTGTGTGTCCCTTCTCGGAGGCATGGTTTTAAATCTTTTGACCATAAATGTAGTTTGGAGCAATATTGTTTGAAGTTTTTGTTAATTATAGTCATGTGAAAAGATGTCGGTAAAATTTATGTATCTGTTAGAAATACAAAAAGTATCGGTTACTTCCATAATATCGTAAGACAAGCTCGCAGTATAGTTTTTGGAACCTTGATAAGGTAGAAAGGCCCAAGGCCCATGGTAAGCCCATTAAGGGTTCATGGCTGGCCAATATAGAAGTATTTATACCCCTCTCCACACCTTAGAGAGGGTTGGTTGTTTACTTTCCCATTTTAATCTAATATTTCTCTTTTTCCTTTCTCTCTCTAAAGTGTTTAATCCTTCCACTCTCTCGAGTTTTCTTGTCATTTGATTGTGAGATAAGATATATCATATATTCTACAATTAGTATCAGAGCCATGGGGTGGTTTAGCTAGGTTTTGTGTGCGTTTATTTACTTGTATTTGGCGTGAGTTTGGTTCGAACTATTACAAGAGATTTTCATCTTTTGTGGGTTTAAAAATCATAAAGCTATAACCTTTCTTCTTTGTTTATCTTAGTATAGGGTAGTTGTACAAGAAAAACTTTAGAAAAACTCAAAAATCTTCATATTTTTGTTGTTTTTGGTTTGAAAAAGTGTTTTGGGTACAAGAATCTTGATTTCAATTTTTTTGTGTTAAAAACCATTAAGTTTGTATTTTTAAGGTTCTCCTAGTCTTAGAATAGCAAGAAGTACAAGTGAAATCAAATAAAAACGTCAAAAATTGTGTCTATAAGTGATTTGAAGTTTTTGAAGATGGATTTTTATACACACTGTTTGAATTCGACGATTTATACGTGTTGAATACGGCGATTTATATGTTATTGAGTACGGCGATTTATACGTGTGTTAAGTCGGCGATTTATACATTTGTAATCCGGAGATTTATAGGTGTGTAAATCCGACGATTTATACGTGATTGTATACGGCAATCTATACATCGTTGGTTTTGGCGATTTATACTTCTCCTTATACGACGATTTATACGTTTCACCTGAATCTGGCGATTCATACGCAATGTTTAAATCTGGCGATTTATACATTTTTCTTAGGGTGACTTATAAATTACACTTGGGTGATTTATACACTTACCTTAGGAGATTTATACCATATTGTCTTGGAGATTTATACGATTTTTCTGTGATTTGTAAAATCCCTTGAAGTATTCAATTATTTTCTCGGTTTTATCAAGAATTGTAAAATCCTGTGTAATCTTAAGACTCATTCACTTAAAACAAACAACAATTTAACACAACAACCTTTAATCACTAAACGATCATAAGGTTATCTTTTCTCATTCAATCAATTCATTCAAAATGAAAACATTAGCTGAATTTACGATAATTGCTGATGCCGAAAACGGTCCTCCCATGTTGGAAAAATCCTTGTATGACTTATGGAAGAGTCGTATGGAATTTTACATAGAGAATCAGGAAAACGGGAGAATGATTCTTAACTCACTTCAAAATGGTTCACTTGTTTAGCCAACTCTTGTTGAAGAGGATGGCACTACTAGGACAAAGAAGTATGAAGAACTTTCTATTGCAGAGAAACTCCAAGATGATTGTGATCTAAAAGCTATAAACATCGTTCTTCAAGGTCTTCCACCGGATGTGTATGCCATATTGAATCATCACAAAGTTGCCAAAGAAATATGGGATAGAGTTAAGCTTCTTATGCAAGGCACGAAATTGTCATTACAAGAGAAGGAATGTAAATTGTATGACGAGTTTGATAAGTTTTCATTTGTCAAGGGTGAAACACTATATCAGTACTACTAGATATTTGCTCAACTAATCAATAACATGAATGTTATCAATATGTCAATGAGACAAGTCCAAGTGAATACTAAGTTTCTGAACAGTCTACCACCAGAATAGAGCAAGTCTGTGACAGACGTGAAGTTGGCTAGAGATTTGCATACTACAAACTATGATCAATTGTACTCATATCTCGAACAACATGAGGTACATGTAAATGAAACTCAATTGATGCGTAAACGATACCAAGATCCTCTTGCATTTGTTGCT
Organism: Tanacetum coccineum; assembly: GCA_026074375.1. Lineage (NCBI taxonomy): Eukaryota > Viridiplantae > Streptophyta > Magnoliopsida > Asterales > Asteraceae > Tanacetum > Tanacetum coccineum. The sequence continues at coordinate 970 of BQNB010067648.1, read as the reverse complement.
AACTATAATCCATCACCATCACAACTTAACAACTATCACTCTTAATACAAATCCACTCACTTTCCTCAACATACACATACCATGATTCCACAAGTTCACTCTCCTCAACCATACTCACCAATGTATCCACCACCTCATCCATCACAACCACAAATCAGTCATTCACCCGTTCCACCATCACAACAATATCAGTCTCATCAAACCTCATTTGTTCCACAAATTGCTTACAACTTACCTCAACCTTCAACATAACCATTGACTAAGTTCCCTCAAATGGATTCAGGTCTTGTTGTTCCTATGTTTAATCAAGGAGATGATCCAATTGCTTGTCTCAATAAGGCAATGGCTTTTCTCACGGCTGTAGTCTCTTCAAGGTTCCCTTCAACTAACAATCAACTTAGAACTTCCTCTAATCCGAGAAACTAAGCCACTATTTAAGACGGCAAGGTTACAATGCAACAAGTTTAAGATAGGCAAGGACAAAGTTATGCTAGTAATAACTATAAGGGTAATGCTGCTAGTTTGGGGGGGAAATAATGCAGGAGGGCAGGCAAAGGTGGTTTAATGTTATAATTGTCAAGGTGAAGGTCACATGGCTAGGCAATGCACTCAGCCGAAGAGGCCTAGGAATGCTGCATGGTTTAAGGAAAAGGCAATGTTGGCTGAAGCACAGGAAGCTAGACAAAATTTGAATGAAGAACAACTGGCATTTCTTTCAGATCCAGGCTTTCCAGATGGTAAAGCTGCTTAGACAACCATTCCCAACACTGCTGCTTTCCAGACTGAGGATCTTGATGCTTATGATTCTAACTGTGATGATGTCTCTAATGCAAAGGCGGTTCTGATGGCTAATCTTTCCAATTATGGTTCAGACGTTATCTTAGAGGTACCTGATATTTGCTTAATTGTATATGTAAATTACCCGGGATTTTGCCAAATAAAAGCCATAAAAATGCCAAAAGAATAGAAA
>BQNB010067647.1:0-34128 GCA_026074375.1 Tanacetum coccineum | reverse complement strand
TCCAATTGAGTTGGATTTGAATATTTGGCTTTGAATCCTTTGGTTTCTTTGTTTACCTTTTTGTCTCTTGTTTTATTCTATTTGTTTACTGTACTTTAGAAGCTCATTTACACCTCTTCGCTAGTATTTTTTATTCTTATTATATTTTATTTTATTTTTTTTAACATCTCTGACTTTTTTTATTTTTGCATTGTTGTTTTCTGTTTTTGTTTTAGGATATTACTAGTTTTAATCCCCGTGCACGCACGGGGCTTGTACGTTATGATTTTTAAATATATTTATAATTTTTATTTTTTCTGTTTTATAAATTATAAAAGTTTAAGGGGTTATTTGTTTTTTTTTTAAGTCATAATAAAATTTGTAAATTTATAAATTTACACTTAACTCTATACAATTTATTTAAAATTAAACCACTAAAGTTTTATTAATTGCCTTCTCTTTTTTTCAAGTTTTTGTTTTTATAAATTTGACACATATATTTTTATGTGTTTTTTTTCTTTATCAGATTTCTCCACCAAAATAATGCCAATTTTAGAAGTATTTAAGCTTTTTAATTAAACATATATTCAAAAATAATAAAAATTTTGAAGCATCATACCTAATAAGTAAAAATTCTTTTTTTTGAAATGTAAAAGTCCTCATTTTTCGTTTTCCTTTACTAGGTAAAAGATATCTAGTCAGTTTTAATAAATAAATACTAGTAATATCTATGACCTTAACTTGATTTATTTTGACATATAACGCTTATTTTGATTTGTAGTCATTCAATGACTCTTCTTAAGATGATATGCCATAGTACTTGCTTATCATGGTATTCTATCCTAATTAACTTTCGTAATTATCAGTTAGTTAGATAGTGAGAACTTAATGTGCGTATATATAGGTAATTCAATTTCTAAGGTGATAAGGAGTTGTAAATTTGTAATCTGTATATATAGCTAGACTCCGATCCCAAACTAACTATCATAACAATAACAAACCATTACCATCCTGCATTTTCTTATTAATTATCCAATCTCCTCTCAATTTGTGGCTGAGCGACTATGGGAGCAGAAGGTGATTCAGCTACAGATTCCGTGAAAAAAGCAGCTATAGAGAGAAAGCATTTGGAACGATGGCCTGCCGGTTACGTCATCTCGTGATGCCAAGTGTGGTAGTCGCTTCCACAATGTTACCGCCCATGGTGAGCTGATACTCGGCCTTACCATAGGCCACGGTCTGACGTGGACTGTACGCACGCTTAAACTATTTGTTTATGTTGAGCTATACTTGAACCTACATGGTTTTTTGGTTTTTTTGTTTTTTTCGTTTAACGACCAAAAAAGTTGCTGGAACATAAGTCGTTACAAGTTAGTTAAGTATATTCAAAAATCTGTGTCTTACAAGACTCATTAATACGTACCACTACAGAATACTTTTTAAATACAGAGATATGAATAACAAAACAAGATGAACCAGAATTGTTGTTAATTGTATAATGAACTAGCTAGCGAGTACGTTTCAATGAGAACAAAACTGGTATGTAAAGATTACCTCAATCTGTACAATGTTTTACATTTGGTGTGTGAGTAATTACTATGGCGTAGAAATCGTATGAACAAATTGCATCCAATTTGGCAAAAAAGTGTTTAAGTTTTAGAAAAAAATGTATAAACTTGTGTTCCTTTAATTTGTAGGGGTCCTGGAATTACTGTAATGATATTGTCATGGGTGATTACTCTCTACACATTATGGCAAATGTGGAGTCTAGTGTTTCCCTGGTAAGCGCTTTGATTCGTACCACGACTGGGCCAAGAAGCCTTGGCACACCGTGCTGTGGATCGTGGTGCCTCAACAACTCATCGTTGAAGTTGGTGTTAACATTGTTTACATGGTCACCGGAGGCAAGTCCCTCAAGAAAGCTATTGACACCTTATCTCCACATGGCGGACCACCAATCAAAACAACATATTACATCATGATGTTCGCTGGAATCCAGTTCTTCCTCTCAGCACCCCGTACTTAACGCCTCTTGTTTTCTCGTTTATTGCGGCCGTCATGTCCATCTGTATGTTATTAGTTGGTTTTCAGTTCAAATTAAGACCGAATATTAATAAATCAGTTGTATCCTTAACTGGTATTTCGTTTTTTACCGTATAAATCAATGTGATTGAAAAGAAAATATCACATGCGATTTGCGTTATAAGTTGTTCACCTTCAAGTTATTCTTTGTTTTCAATCATGTGTTTTGTTAGGTAAAATAAGTATTCTCGCGTTCTTATGATAAAAACTTCAAAAATGTGGCATAAATTTCAGACTTTGTACTTGTTAAAACTAACTACAAAATTTCAGATAATTTTCTTACTGAATGTGAAGTCTATCTTTCGACTTGTGTATACTCTTAAAAGGAACTAAATAGTGGTGCATAACTTAATTTGTACACAGTTATTCAACTATAGCATGGCGACTTCTCTTCACAAGGAGTTTCAACCCTATATATTTAACCCCAAAGCTTCGAACTACTGCTTGCCAACATTTGGATTCGTAAAATGCTTAGGCGATGTTGCCGGTCTTTTGCTGGTCATAACTCGTCCTTGGAATATCCAGCAACAAGCCCCTCAACACCCTAAACCCTCTAAAAAACCCATGTGGAGAGGGGTTATAGTTGCGTATATTGTGGTCGCATTGTGTTATTTTCCTGTTTCAATGATCGGCTACAAGATTTTTGGTAATACTGTTGAAGACAATATCCTCATTTCACTTGAACGTCCTCCAATGCTTATTGCAATTGCAAACTTGTTTGTTGTTATTCATGTAATCGGAAGCTATCAGGTAGTATATCTTTATGTTTCATGATTATCAGTTATACCTCCAATAAGCAATACATATCGTTACAAAAAACTCATATCAAATGAATACTGTAGATCTTCGCGATGGGAGTTTTTGATCAGGCAGAGACCTTTTTGACGAAGCAGATGAAATTTAAACCAACTTTTTTCCTAAGGTTTTGTACAAGAACTACTTATGTTGGTAAGGATTAATTCTTATTGTCAATTAAAATGTACATTTTGCAAATTCTATTTTGGTTTGGCTAATGAGTGTTTCATTTTGTTATTTGACAGCCTTGACGATGTTCCTTGGTATAACATTCCCATTTTTCGGGGGTCTCTTGGGTTTCTTTGGAGGCTTTGCTTTTGCACCAACTACATATTTCGTAAGCCAAAACATTAGTCATGCTTGCATATTATTTGATCGCTGTATTTTGAACTATGTATCAAGACATTCTATTCAGTTGTTTCATGTGATGGGTATTTACTAATTGTATGCACTTTATTTTCAGCTTCCTTGTATCATGTGGTTACGTATCAAAAAGCCCAAGAAGTTTAGTCTCTCATGGATTATAAATTGGGTAAGTTGCAGTTAAACCATCTTTGTACAATTTGAAAAATGCCGTAATAGTGTCCATCAGAATATACAATTAGATTTTATTGATTCTGTAGTTAACTTAACAAACTGGTTTTTGATCTGTTTTTGCAGATATGCATAATTCTTGGGGTGTTGCTGATGTGTTTAGCTCCAATTGGTGCACTGCGACAAATCATATTGCAAGCCAAAGACTACAAATTCTACTCTTAAGCATAAGCTATAGATATTGTATCTGAACTTATTTATTTCTAGAGTTCAGATTAGGATTTTATTTTCTAGCCAAGTTTTTTAAAGGCTAATGAACTTGCATTTCATCTTTTAGTCCTTAACTATCTCTCACTCTGTCTTCATAATCTATTTTATTATTAAGAAATTTATAATTAATATGTTATCTCATAAGTGATAGTTGTATAGTACCTCAGAAGTCATGCTTCCAATTTAGGGCAAAGGCCATAAATGACTAACTTACTTATTCCAATTTACTGGTGTTCCTAGTGAACTCTATAAATGTACACTCAAACATGTATACATTCAAATTTTTAACAAAATGAATAACTTTTTAAGTAATTTGACTAAAATACCCTTTTGTCTTCAATCTTCATCTTCCTCATCTATATTTACCCAGATTCCGATGAATTTTTTTCGGCTACAACCACCATCCCAGCTATTTTTTTATATATCATCCAACCATATCTTATATTTTTCTATATATCATCAAACCATGACAAACCCACATTCAAAATGCAAGCAGGCCACTGATTCCTGCACCAACTATGGCTACTTGTTTTTCGGTAGCCATTTTCGGTCTCGGTGGTTTAGTTTCAAAACACTTCTCTTTTCCAAAATGGGACTTCTTTGACGTGTATATATATATAACTTTTTTTGAGTATGTCACCTAAAATTGGCCAAAAATAGCTTGGAAGGTGGCATTGTGGCAATGGTATTATTAAGTTTTTGTACTTTACTATTTTTCGCTCACTTTCAGAAAACAGAATCGGTGGAACACGAACATCTTTAAAATATGATGCAGCCTTTTGTAGCCACTGACGTATGTGCGTGTGCCTTTGTCATTAACTATTACATATTCTAGCCTAGCTTGAGTTTTAAGATTGTTTAGTAAGTTGATATAAATTTATCGTGGCTTGACAATTATATATGGACAAATAGCATAAATCTGGGTTATATATATGAGGAAGATGAAGATTGAAGTTAAAAGGGTATTTAAGTCAAATTACTTAAAAGTTATTCATTTTGTTAAAAATTTGAATGTATACATGTTTGTGTGTACCTTTATAGAGTTGACTAGGAATAGCAGTAAATTGGGATAAGTAAGTTAGTCATTTATGGCCTTTGCTCTCCAATTTATAGGTAGATAAAAGGAAACCTTCTGATATGATTGGCACTTAATTCTGCAGCTGCTTAGATCACACGACATGTATTAACCTATTTATAATTCACCCTTTAAGATGACATCTTTATTATCATATGGGGGCCGATGGATTTTCCATAAGTTTTTAAGTCTGGTGTTTGAATTGCGAGAATGACTATATGAATAAATCAACGAGTATGAAGTAATGACCATTTGTTCTTGCTAAGACTGCAATCACACTTAAACTTAAAACAACAACGATAATTTGAAAGAACATATACTGAACTGCACATCAACCCAAACTCGACAGTCATAACCATAGCACTGATCTACTTTCTTCCTTAAGACTTTATTACTATAACAGGGGAAACACGATTCTTATAGCTAACTAGTCTCCTCCCAGTTTCCTCTAAACATCCATGCTGGATCATCTAACGGGGTTTTAATTCTTTTGACAAGTAATAACCATCTTCTTTTAGTACCCAAAAAAACATTGATTGTCTTTTTATAATAAGGTGGCGATGATATGTCATATCTCCATTGAAATAGCAAAATGCGCAACTTTCGTTTCATTGGAAAAAGCTCCTATGAAAGCAAATTCGACCGCAAAAACATCACACTAATCAAACGTGTACTCATTTTCATCTGTGAAGTTATAATACCCGAGATCATGAGTATCAGATTTGAAATGAACATTGACAGTTGAATTCGGGATTCCATCATATATGAAAAACGTCCACTGGGTACCTATCGAACACCTATTGCTACCAGAATAGGCTATGAATAATATTATCTGTAGCTATTATTCTTTTCGATCTCCAAAAGATAAATATTTGTGTGTGTTCATGGCATTAAAAGATTTATCTATAGCCATTAGCCAATGCATACATATAAATACCAACAGATTTGCACACTTAATAAATCCTGGCAATATTAAAATTAACTTGTACATATCTTATAAATCCTCGTCATAGTATGAAAATATGTGCATATCTTACATATTCTCGTTATATTTGCTCATATCTTAAATTTTCGTTATATTACAATAAGAGGGGAGGGAGTGGTGGGTGTTATGGCTTCGTGCCAAGCCATGACGCGAGATTGAGCCATGGCGCACCACACCGTGGTTCGCGCCAAGCGATTGATAATTTTTTTTTTTTTTTAAAATAGCCGTTGGGGAGAGCGGATATTTGAAAAAAATACCCTCAAAACCCTATTTCTACCCCTTTAAAAATCCTATAAATAGCCCCTTTATATTTTATAACTTCACACACAATTTCTATACCAATTCTCTCATCTTTCACTCAAAAAAATAAATCCCAACCCGAATTGGATTTCCGCTATGCTTACCGACCCAACCAACCAAATTCCGGGGTCGTCTTCGAATCCGGGCGGTTCCACTCAACCTTCATTCACCCAAATGTCTTACTATCCAAATTTCCAACCTCAATATTCTAATCAAGAAGAACAAATGTTGTTTCACCAATTTAAAATGCAAATGCAAATGAACAAACAACAACAATCAAACCAATTCACCACTTCCCAACCACATTCTGAGCCACAATCTCACCACCTAGTTGACGAAACCGAAGAAGAAAAAGAGGAACCGCTTCCAACCCCGACGTCGAAGCCTAACCGCGATCGTAAGAAGTCGGTAGCAAAAAGAAACAAAGGAAAAGATGTGGAAGTTGAGAAAGAAACCAAAGAAGTACGAATTCGACATGCGTGGACCCAAGCGAGGAGTTGCTTTTGGCGGAAAGTTTCATTCAAATTTCCGAGGATCCAAAAACAGGGTGTGATAAAAAGTTTGCGACTTTTTGGTACAAAATCCTAGATGTGTACAATCAAGAAGCTAACAAAAAAGGCTTCCACACCGTGGTTGGCGACTTTTTGACGGGCAAGTGGACTCCAATGAATGTCGCGGTTATAAAGTTTAACCAATTGTATGAGGAAACGCTTGCTCATAGTGGGGAGAATGATGAGAACCATATGGCGAGGGTGCTCCAATTGTATGAAACCATCGTCGGGGGTGAGTTTAAGCATTGGAGTGCTTGAAATTTTTTGAAAGATAGGCACAAGTGAAAAAACCCCGAATCGACTTTGCAACGAAGAAGTCGTCTTCGGGGTACTGACAAGGAACCGGACCATTTTAAAGATGATGAGTTGCCTCGGCCACCCGGGTTGTAACGAATTGCTAAAAGTCAACGTTCCGGTTCTAACTCGACCGCTAGCTCAGGTTTTAACCCGGTCGCTTATCAAGAGTTCATGGTGGAACAATACGACTTAGACCGCAAGGCCAAAATACAAGTGCTCTCGCAAGAGAGCGAAGACCGAAGACGGTTGATTCAAGCTCAAAAGATTGTGGAGGACATGAAAGTTCTCCAAATCGACACAAGCGGGATGGATCCGACCTACGCCGCTATCATCAACGCCCAAAAGAAACGAATCCGAGCCGAATATCTACCACCAAACTAGTCGACCGACGCCGTTAAATTTATGTTTTTTAAATTATGTCTTTTAATTTATGCATTTTAATTTATGTCTTTTAATTTATGTATTTTTTTTTAATGTAATGTTTTAATTTTAATGAATTTTATTTTAGTTTAATAAGTTTATTTAAATAATAGTTAATTAAAAAAAATTTAAAAAGTTTGGCACCAGAATTCTGATGCCAAACCAATGCCACTGAATTCTGGTGCCATAGCATTTCTGGTGTCAAACTCCATTTTGCTGACGTGACACCACTTTTTGAGTTTGGCACGAGGAGCTTGACACGACCGCTCCTCGTGCTCTCGTTATATATTTTCGTCATATCCATTAAGTAAACTGCTTATTTGTCCTAAGTTAGACTTGAACCAACAATCACTTAATTGTCAAGCAGTGTCACTCGCCAAAAGCCCGTTGGTAAGAATATATGATACAGTTTACATGTATAGTACTGTACCGCATATAGAGTTGACAACCATATGACTGGTTTATTCATTTTGAACCACAAATATTCACACATTTCTTCATGTTGAGACATACTTACGCACATAAGAAACATATACCTGGGTATATGATAATTAGATAAGATTGGACGAATATTAAAATGCTCACCAAGACAAATAATTTTACTAGTATTTTATATTTTATAATGTATTAATAATAAAACAAACACCTTTTTTAGAGCCAACGCCCTCTAAGAGCTCCAGGTACCATAACGCCGTGGGTGGTGGCGTTAACGCCGTTGCCGGCGTTATGGTACCGTCCGACAAAAAACCTCGACGGCGTTGGTGGTGGAGCTACCACCCCAACGCCTCGTTGAGGCTCACTTTTAAAAAAAAATATATATATATATATAACGGCTATATTAGCCTTATTTTAAAATAAAAAAAATTTATTCAAAAAATGCCGGTAACGGCTAGTTTTTTTTTAAAAAACAAAATTTTTTTTAAAAAAAAAGTGTCTAACGGCTAGTTGAATAAAAAAAAATTCAAACTATTTTTACCCACTATATATATCTCATTTCATCCTCAATATTCATCATCAACCTACACATTCAATCTTCATCTTCATTCTTCAAAAAAAATGGCCGACTTTCCCAATCAAGGTTCGTTTTAGAGTAGTTTTTTTTAATAACGACTCCAAAACGACTCCGACTCCGACGAGTAGTTTTTTTAATAAAATTCGAATGTTTAATTTTTAAGTTTGTGTAATTTTTTTTTTTTTAATTTCGGTTGTAATTTTTTTTTTAGGAATTGTAATTTTAATTTTTAATGAATGAAAATGAATTTATTTAGTTTTAAAAGTGATGAAAAAAGAAAAAATAGTGGGTCCCAAAAAGTGGTGTTATTGAGTTATGGTTACCTGAGTTTTTTTGGATGTGAATGTGAATGTGAAAAAGCTGACGTGGCACCCCATAACTTGGTGTTACCAAGTTATGGTACCTGGAGCTCTAATAGTGGCTAATCATGACCCTTAGTTGGAAGTATCCTAAATGACTAAAAACAAGCAACCATAATTTATAGGAGCTTTAGTATTTTACGAAGTAACACCCAACAAATGAGACGGCTTTTTAGACTTAGTTCATTAGTAAGTTTGTGGTTTATTGGTAGAAGAATACAAGTACTATACTTTTTTTATATTTTAAGTGCGCACAAAAAACATGTACATTTTCTGTTATGATTTATAAGTTCATACAATATTGCTTAGAAAATAACTAATATATGTTTTTTATGGAAGTCATATACGTATTTTATGGATATCATATATTGATTTTATGAAATCATATATGATTCGTATGACGACATCATATATGATTTGCAATTCGTGACTGAAAAAACATGAAGAAAAAAAGTTCGTCGGTATCACAAATCATACTATGATTTTATGAATTCATACTATGATTTTATGAAATATATATGTTCATCATACGGCGGGGGAAATTCTATTGATTTTCGCAATTCGTGACTGAAACAAAATTGAAAAAAAGGTTCGTTTAGACTCACAACTAATATATTATGATTTTATGAAAATCTATATGATTTCAGAAATTCTATATCATTCGTTTTACGAATCCTATATGATTAGTTCATACGAAAACATTATGATTTTGCAATTGTGACTGAAAACAAAAATCGAAACAAAGTTCTCGAAAGGATTTTCTCGTGTCACCCGTCTACTGAAAGAATAAAAAAATTCTGTCGCAGATGGTGTATTTTTTGTCATGTGACGATTTTACGTTTGTAAGATATTATATTTTTAAAAAAAGAGAGTGTGAAAGTGGGATTTTTAATTTTGATGAAAAAATAGATTGTTGAGATTGATTCATTTGATCTATGACAAATAATGGGTCTATCTTGATCTTAACTCTACTATAATCATTTGATAAGTAATAGCCATCTTCTTTTAGTAACCAAAAAACACATTTGTCTTCGGAAGGTGAGCCACCAATGATTTCTCTTATCTCTTGGTTAAATACATCAAAAATTGCATATGTTTGGTCATAGGAAAAATCTCCAATGTAAACAACATGGCGCGACATAATTTCAGAGTAATTGTATCTGTACTCATTTTGTTAGGTAATGGTATGATATCGGGTATGTTTGTAAAAAATAGTTGTAAGTTGTATGCTGTAAGCTGTAAACTGTAAGCTGTAAGGTGTAAACTGTAAAGCTGTTAACATGAGCTACAAGCTGTATCTTTTTTTCAATAAAAGTGTTTGGTAAATTAGCTGTTAATTGTAATTATAAGATGTAAAATGATTTAAAATGACATATTTAAATATATTACAAATTATTGGAGGGTATATTAGTAATTAATAGTTTTAACAGCTCTTGACAATTTTAAAAGCTTCATTAATCAGCTTTTCATTTAGGAACTACTTGTTTAAAATAAAAGCTAGAAGTTGATGCAACCAAACAGAGCTACTTGTTTTGAAAGAGATTATTTTTTTAACAAAAAGATTACATCTCTAAAAAAAGCTTCAAAAAAGCTATTGCCAAGCAGATCATATCCATATCTATAGGATTTAAATTCATTTGATAACAAAGTTAGGTGGTGTTTGTTTTTTAAAAGTTGCCTCTTAACAGCCTCTTAATCTGTCTCGTTCAGACGTGGTCAGACATTTTGGTCATTAAGTGCGTTTGTTTTTTTATTTTCATTCAGAGGCGGTCAGAGGCTGAAACCTCTTACCCAACAAGATGGGGAGGGGATGTCTTACTACCTCTTAATGTGTTTTCTCTTTTCTTCCTTTTATTTTCTTTCTTTCATTTAGCTTTTTTTTACTTTATTTTTTTTCTTTGTTTCCTTTTTTTGTTTTATATTATATGTTTTCTCGTCTTTTCCATTCGTATTGATAATACGTTTTAGAGAGAATTACGTTGTTTTTTTTTCAAAATAAAAAATATTAAATATGATAATATGATGATGATAAAAAATGCTCAAACTTAACATAAGAGTTTCAACTAAAATAATATATAACTAATTTTTTTAATCAAATAATAGCATGCATATTTTGAGTATTAACTTGATTTTTTTTTTCAAAAATATTTTAATTATTACATGACAATTAAAATATATTTTGCTAGGTCGTATTAGTTCGATGACTTAATTGTTCTATTTATCATCGTAAATTAATTAATAGTGATAATGGCAAAGATATTTAACAACATGAGAATATAACATACCAACAATATATAATTAATTTACGAGATTAAAGTACGACACAATATCCTTGAATGTATTGTTTTAACACAAGTTATTTATGTTGTTAGGTCGTGTTAGTTCGATGACTCAATTGTTCTATTTAATGTGTATAATCGTTTATGTATCTTAAGAATGAAATTGTTATATATTAATCTCATTCAGACATATTTTTTTTCACAAAAAACAAACAATATTATTTCATTCAGATTCAGACATTTACGCCTCAGATTCAGATTCAGATTCAGATATACGAGTCAGATTCAGATTCAGAGCCTCTTAATAAACAAACAGCACCTTAATGTGGATACCAAATGACTAATCCCCACCCTCCATCTCCATCTAATGGATAAGAATAAACCCAAAAACCATTTTCCTCTTTTTTTTTGAAATATTAATATCTCTCAAACCGTTAATCGATAAGCGAAAACAAATATAACATCACGACGAGCATTAAATTATCTTTCTATCGATATCTACTTTGATATACCTTCGACGAAAAAAAAAATCTTCGTTTCTTTTACGTTTTTTTTTCATTTTTTCGTAGTTGAAAAAATCATATATGATATTAGTCATATATGATAAATTACATATAATAAAATCATATATGATATTAGTGTTATATCATATATGATATTTAAGTTTAATGCAATCACATGTAATTCGATGTTAGTGTTATATCATATATGATTTTATACGAATATTCAAATTAGTGTTTAATCACATATGATGTTTTCATGCAAGTTTCAACAACGAAAAAAACCGTAAAAAAACAAAAAAAAGGTGAAAAAAACGAAGAATTTTTTTTTGTCGAAAGTATATCAAAGTAAATATCTATGGAAAGATAATTAAATACTCGTCGTGATGGTATATTTTTTTCGCTTAATGATTAAAGGTTTAAAAGATATTTAAGTTTTAAAAAATATGTGAAATAATAAAATCCTTTTAATCTCAGCTATTAATTTCTTTTTAAAAGGATGGTAGGGATGAGTCCTTTGATATTCAACCTTTTTTTAGTATCCAATATAACTCTCCTCTTTTATAAATAATAAACTCTTTTTATATTCCTAACATTAACATTACTTTATTACAGGTGCTTCATTTTTCAGGCAAATACATTCATGGTAGTGGTGCAAATGGAAACCGGTTTTTTTAAAAACCGAAACAAAAAACCAGAACCGGTTTTTAAAAAAACCGAAACCGGTTTTTTTAACCGAACCGGTTAGACCGGTTTTCGGGTTTAGTAAGCTACCGGTTTTAAACCCGGGTTTACCCGGTTTTTTAAAATAACCGGGTTTAACCGGTTTTTTTATTTTTTATTTTTAAAAAAAAATTTTAATTTTTTTTTATAATCGTTATATGCGTTTTTAAAAAAAACCGGTTTTAACCGGTTAAAAAAAGCGGTCAACACTCCACAGTCAACTAGCCGTTACAATTTTTTTTTTAAAACCGGGTTTAACCGGGTTTTTTTTTTTAAATTCCCAACGGCTAGTAGCCGTTATACTAGTCGTTTTTTTTTTGGTTTTTTTGTGTTTTCTAATGATTTTAGGGCATGGATTGGTAGTATAAATACATGTAATGGGTTGGGGTTGAAAACACATCAAAAACACTCACTAATCTCTCTTTTTCTCTCTAATCGTGATATATATACTCTAATTTCTCAAATCCCTCTATAATGGAAAACTCACAATCACAACAAGCTTCCACTAATCCTTCCATTTCTACTAGCCATGTACGAAAAGTTTACACAAATGAAGATGTTTGCGAAATTAGACCAACAACGAGAAATGCGATGTTTGTCTATTTCGATATGTGTATTATGACGATGGGTGAAAAAGGCGCGTTGCAAGACAATGTATAATTTTTATAACCCCGCTCTAACACTACACGCCGGACTATAAGCACGGTATGTATTGGCGGTTTAGCCAAATATGATACGTCACAAGACTATAGGTGCGGATGTCAATTTTTTATATTTGATAATGATGCGGTTGACTTGATTTTACGAAGTTTGTCATTCAACAAGGCTTCCAATCCACCACTTCGACAACATCAAGCTTCGAGATCATCAAAGAGCTACAACCGCGGTAGCAACCATTAATCGAACTACTCTTAGAAGTGATGCTTTTAAATTATGAAGAAACGGCTAAAAAAGTAATTATTGATGGTTTCGTGATTATAAATATGGTGTTATCTATAACTACGATACTTGGACGCACCACATGTACGGCAAATTCTTATATAGCCGTTACAAGCTCAATGGTTTAATCCCAACTTTGTTATTATGAAACGAACAATTGCTTTAAACTATTTGTTATCCTCATACGGGATTCTAATTTAAGAAAAAAATTTACATGACACTTTAATTGAAATATAAGTGTAGATAATAAAAGTTTTTACGATCTCACGAGATGTTTTATGCTTCAATAATACTAGAGCTATAGAATTGTTAAAATTACTATAAAACCCGTTTAGATGGTTTTTTTTGTCAGTCCCGTTGTGTTTGCTCCATGCTATAAATTTTTCCGTCTAGCGGCATTAAAAATTATGTTGAATAGTTTAAGGATGAAATTTAGGGGTTTATTTACTATATATAGTTTCGAGTAACGAACGATAAATGACTAGAGACGTGTTCGGTAAACGAATGTGGTGAAGAACCCCTAGGACCTTGCTATATTATAATACTAGTGGAATTCAACTTGCATGATGTTTGAAAATATATTAACGACAACGGAGACTTAAACCTTTACTAAACATTTTTAATAGAAATAGTCCTTTCGATAAGCGACCAAGATTGGGATCTACTAAATGATTTAACTATTTTTTTACAAGTTTTTAAAGTGGCAACAACTATATTATCGGGTGTTTATTACCCAACTAGCTCATTAGTTTTAAATCAAATTTATGCTATGACGAAAAAATTAGACGAATTAAAAACCTCACCTATCAAATGTTTAGAAGAATGGTTAAAGTTATAAAAAAGAAATTGTAAAATATTTTGCTAATTACCTTGGTTTTTACTTGTGCCGCCGCACGTAATCCATTTTAAATGCTGAGGCGTAGAACTTTTAATAACAAGAATAATAAACAATCTAGACTTATCCTTTGGGTTAGACACTAACAACCCCGACCCCAACTATATAAACTCCCAAATTTTTAAATTTAACGATAACTTTAAAAAATTATTTGGAATTTATGCAACAAAATATGTCCAATAATACAAAACCCAATTGTATTTGATCAAATGTGGGCGGATCGCCCGAATGGCAAGTTTTTTTTTTTTTTTTATTTATTTTTTTTTTTTTTTTTTTTCTTTTTTTTTGTTTTTTTGTTTTTTGTTTTTGTGACATTAATCTAAACCTTATAATAGTTTATTTGAAGACGCAACAAAGGGTCAACGGAAACATTCGGGCCCAAACAAGCTAGTTGGGACAAATATATGCTACAAACTTTTTAATATCTGTAAGGCCGTAGATTTATAAACTTTGACATTTTGCTTGGTGGAAAGAAACGAGAATCCAATTTTCCAATTTTATCCGCTATGGCTCGTGGTCTTATTGAAACGTCCAAGCTTCGACTTGCGTTCGAATCGCCTTTTCTATTAGCGTAGTATTATATCGAAAGAGTCAAGACTAACCCCGTATCCGTAAAGTTCGTGTATGTTTGAAAGATTATTTGGACGAGTAGATACGGTACAACATGAAAACCTCGTTGGAATGCCGATTGTAGAAGACGTGAAGAAACTATAGCAGAGAGAAGAATTGATTTAGGGATATCACCCCGAATATGGTGGGGGGCGAATTAGTTGAAGTTGAATTGAAGACTTTGAGATAACACTAGAGTAAATAGATTTTTTGGAAGATTTAATGATTTATTAACGGGTGGATGCAATGCGAAGCTCGACTTACTTGAGTACACTAATGATGTTTTCGGTGATGGCCATTTGGCCGATGCTCGAAATATTGAGGATTGTATATATTTTTAGTTGAATATTTGTATAGTTTAATTATAAGTTATGGTGTATTTTTTTAGTATGTTTTTTCGTGCAAATAAAAAATTATATTATTTTTTTAGTATGTTTCCGTGTATGTTTTAATTAAATGTTTGATCATTATCAAGTTAATGAAATAAAATGTTCCGAAAAGTTTTAAATTCCGAAAAAAACCCCGAACCGGTAGAAAACCGATTCCAAACATTATAACCGAAAAAAACCGATGACGAAAATTTATAACGAAAAAAAAACCGATCCGAAACATTATAACCGAAAAAAACCGATTTCGGAAAACCGAAATACCGTAACCGTTATTAGAAAACCAGTTTTTTAAAACGCGTTTTCTAAAAACCGGAAACACGGTTTTTAAACGATTTTTTAACACCTCTACATGTAGCACTTCGCCCTAAAAACTTATATTCAGAACTAGGATGCAAATAAAATCGGTTAAAACCGTTTTTTCGTTATAAGAAAACCGTTTTTAAAAAACCTGGTTTTTTCTAAATAACCGGTTCGGTTTTTTTCCGTTTTTTGTTCGAAATCGTTTTTTTTTTTCGGTATTAATGTTCGGAATGCCGTTTTTTCCGTTATAAATTTCGTAATCGGTTTTTTACCGGTTCGGTTTTTTTTCGGTTATAATTTCCGGAATCGGTCTTATACCGTTCGGTTTTTTTCGGGAAATTTAAAACTCAGAAACATTTATTTATAAACCTTTTTTAATTATCAAACATTTATTTAAACAATACACGGTAACATACTAAACAAATACTATCATAACGCTTTTAATTTGCAACCGGAAACATACTAAAAAAAAGTACAACCAAGAACTTTTAATTTAAACAATACAATTATACAACTAAAAACTATATAAATACTAATACATTTCAAGCTTCGACATGGCAATCACCACCCGAAAACATATTAGTGTACTCATGCATCAAAAAGAATTTTTTTTAAAAACTATTAGTGTTCGGTTATATGAGTGTACTCAGTATGGTTTTTTAAACTTTTTTTTAAAAACTAAGTGTTTTTTTAAAAACATTTAAAATTTTAAGTGTACTCAAGTACTCAATATTAAAAGCGGGTTGTTTTAAAAACTATTAATGGTTACTAAAAAAAAAAAAAAAAAACAAATTTAAAAGTTATAAAAAAAAAAAAAAACCGGTTTTTTAACCGGTTTTTTTTTAAAAGCCGGTTAAAACCTTTTAAAACTAAAGAAACCGATATGATTAAAAAACGAAAACCGGTCTAACGTTTCGTTATATTTAACCGAACCGGTTACCGGTTTTTTTAAAACCGGTTTTCTAATAACCGAAAACCGGTTTTAACCGATTTATTTGCATCACTACCTCTACATGGTATCACTTCGCCCAAAACTTAAATTCAGAACTGGATAAGAGTTTGTGCAGATCAATCGCAAAGGCCCAATATTTGAATAGGCCTCAAAATCAAATTCGGATCCAAAAGGTGTAGTGTTATTACTTATAAGGCCTAACTTTATGCACATGACTTTCTTTTAAATATTCAACGTTCGTTCTGGTCTAGTAATTGTATTTGTTTCCATATTTTATGTTTTTTAGACTATATAATATAAATAGGAAGTACACATAGAGATTATTATTATGTGATATAATTTTTATATTATAATCAATATCTATTGAACTCAAGAATTAATATTTAGCATGTTGTGATATGCTTATTTTAATGCTTTTAAGAGTACGGCTTCTTAATAATGCAGCTAAAAAGTTCTTGTTTGAAGGGCTTACTTTGTATCGGTGGCCCAATGGCTCCCGAAATCTACGGACGGCCCTGTTAAATATCAATGACCAGATAAATAGAATCCGCCATCTCTTACTGACGAATATATATCGTGTCACCCACGACAATGGTTAAAATACTTTTTCTATCTTTTTTATCGAACACAACAAGAAAACCTTTTGTTTCTTCATACCAGAAATCCGAGACTTTGACAATTAACTACAAAGGATGTTACGTTCGAGACTTTGACAAAAAAGATTGAAATACTAGTAGCCGTTATAAGTGAGGTGACGGTATCCCATATCATCTTCATTTGACGTCACGTGGATGGTGATTTGTGTATTATTGGGTGCGATTTGCGTATCGGTGTGATATCATCTATAATACGAAGATTCCAAGATATCGTGACTAATGTAGCACAGCCAGTAACGTTTAAGTAGAGATGGGTACATACTATGAATAACCATATAAGCTTTTTAATCACATCAAGGGTATTTATTAGGGTTGGCCATTCGGGTCGGGTTTGCGTTGGTGGGGTTGACCGTTTAGCGGGCAGAAAATCTTAACTCAACCTGACCCATTTAAATAATCGAGTCAGTTATGTCAACCCTAACATGTTTACACATGACTCAAAACTGAACCATTTAACCCGTATATATACTAGGTTGGTAGGTTAAATATGTTACACGGATTGAAAAGGTTAAATGGTTTCAGTTGACCCATTTAACGCATTTTATATAAAATTGACACATTACACGGGTTAAACAGGTTAAGCGGGTTTGCTGGTCGGCCCGTTTAACCCATTTAACTCGTATAATAGAATATAAATAATTTTTAATTTAAGAAGAAAAAAAATTAAACGGGTTGATGGGTCGACCTGCATAATTTATTCTCAACCCGAACTTGACCTGTTTAATAAACGAGTTAGATGGGTTGACCCAAAACCGACCGAGATCTATTTGAACTTAACCCAAACTTATTAATTTTCATGTCTATTTCAAGTTGGGTTTCGTCTCAGATAAGAAATTCTTCCTAGTATTTATGTTGATATAGAAGAATGGTTTTTTGGTTACTTCAAAAAATGATACATGTTTTTTTTTTGTTAAACGTGATACATATTTTATAATACGGGTTTTTGTTTTTGTTTTTTAAAAGTCTTTTTCCGGTAAATATTATTAAAAAAACAATTAACTAAAAAGGATGTATGTGAATATCTTAGCCTTAACTCGGATGAAATAAACGTACCAACTATAGTTTAAACGTTTTTAGCCCGCGCTTCGCTGCGGAGCGTGAGATTTTCGCTTTGTTCTAGTACACGGTACAAATTCTGTGCGGTTGATAAAAAAGTTTAATACAAAATTTAGAATGAACCAAGTAAATAAAAAAATTGTAGTATATAAATCAAGATGGCATGAAACAATAGTTATGAAAAAAGGAAGCGCATGATAAGCACAGTGACTCGCTATTCTTCATCATTTTGCTAATGTACGCTGCCATATCTCTCGCTCACATACATTTCACAGTCATTCTCATCTTCTCTAATGTTGTTACCATCCTCTGAAGAAATGTCATTTTCCGGAAGACTTGTAAGATGCCATTACCAACACCGTTCGTTGTATTCTATTAGCCAATTTCATCAGTTGCAGCACAAAAACATGTGTTAAAGGGGGAGGAAACTGACACATTTTTGCACTTATCAATAATTATGCTACAGCCTCTTGGAGTTACTCATTAAACAATCATATAAGAACCATATCAGATATAAAGTATAGTTAGTGTATTAAGTATGAAATATACCATTCTATCAATACTCTCTGACATTAAAGATGACATTGCTTGTTAAGTTTTGTCTGCATCCTCCCATGATAGTTTAAATCTAAATTGTTGACTCATGTTTGCCATCATATCTGGACTCATACTTTTCATCATCGTCTTCCTTAAGGAGGGGAGGCCTTATTCAATCGAGATCCATTTGATCGTAAATCACTATTTGTTGACGTTTAACTTGCTCTTTGAAGGATGATGCCATATTGAGCATGTTTTGAAGTTCTTCTGGTGGCCCGTCGATGTCAGAGTTTCTGGATCAGCTTGAGACATGAAATTCTGAAATGACCTATCCAATATACAAAAGAAGACGATTAATAAGAAGTGACAATTAATAAACTAAAGGCTTATATCATTTAAAATTGCATTATGTAAACTCAAAATGAATAGAAAAGTCGGTAGCCGAAACGGAGGATTCCCCTACGACATTACAATACCTCGCTCCTTATACAGGGGATTCACTTCATATAACATTCACTTATTTAATCGAAAATTCCCTCCAACTACTATAAACGGACAAACATAAGGGAATCCTAAATTGTTTTTCTTAAGAGATTTAAGAGTGTATTTGTGATAATATCGTTTTTTATTTATACCTAAGAATTAAAATCTGTAAAAATGGGAAAATGTGCTCGCAAAAACGTGTCCTGCTTTGACCCATACTAAAAACAACATATTTCAACCCCAACATGTTTTGACACATTGCCTCACTGACTTGGTTGTGGCAATGAGAAAAGATTTTGCATTGTTTCTTCAACCTTTAATCGTTTCTCATTTAAAATTTGTAGGCATTAGGCATGAGATTGAGACGAACAAATTTGGATGGAGATGTGCATGGCATCTAACAAAAAGCAATTATGAGTAAAAAGGAAACTAAATAAGTTAAACCAAACACCCCTTTATAAATCCTAACCTGCATTCTGGGCAAGTTGCTAAACGGGTCGACAATATAGAGTGTAGATTAGATATAATAATAAGCAAAATTGAAAAAAGATACATTCCAATTTTGAGGGTCATGTTGCAAATGTAAGTTGTAAGCTTGTACTTTTGTCTTGTACTCTTGTATACTTCCCTCTATATAATGTATTTAGCTCAAGAAAGTAATAAGTTGTTGTCTATTTTTCAAATTGTATTCAGCTGTTAGTTGTTGATCACACAGTATGCAATGAATCTCGACACATTATACACAGTAGTCTAGGTCTGAGCAACGGCTCAAACCCGAACCGAACCGACCAAGTGTCTTTCCCCAATTCGGTAAGTCGCTTATTTACACGTTCTCTTTTTAGGAGTCGTCGTGGACCAGAAATGTGCTTCCAAAGTTGTGGGCTTTTGTTGTTATGCTTTGTAACAAATACCGTAGGAACAACCACCAACTAACACACGGATTATTTCATCCAATGGTATTCCAGTAATCTACAATATGCAAAATGTCATAATATTGAGTACTTTTTGCAGCCTAAAGAGGAATCAGTCATCAAGTACTGAAACCTGATTCATAAAGAATAAGATTATAACCTCGTATCATAAATAAAATCGACATTGATGCAATAGGCTTGTCCTAACACTTATGCTCCTCACGGATATCATATAGCTCTTAATCTTGATAGAGCCTACATCGATTACGAAAGCTGCGGTAGAAAGTAACCTGCCACAGAAGTAGCTGCTGGTGAAAATTAATTCAAACAATAAGATTAAACGATACGATGCTATAGTTTAGGTCATTATTTGAAATACTGAAGCACTAAAGCCATTTTAACAACTGAAAATACGCACCATAAGTTAGTGTGCTTGGGGTGCCACATTTTTTTGTTATCCATAAAATGCGACACAAAATTGCATGTATTGCATAAAGAAGTCGACTAAGAAATAGTTAAATATGTTACCTTCTAAAACGTCATGGTATATTCCAATCTATTTTCACTCCCATTTTTGTCAAACTTCATCATTTGGCCATAAATAAGTCGACAAAGAAATGTATCATAGAATGGTTTACTTTTGGTCACCATGATCAATAACAAATGGAAAAATACAATAATTACTGGTTCCAAAAATGTTGGGCTCAGATTTGCGAGTGTGGGGCTGGAGAAAAGGGTATGTGACCCACCATAGCTGCAAGCACGATGACGTGCTGCCCTGCCAAGATACGGGCCGATTTCACCCACTGCAATCCATCGATCACAAACGCAACAAACCTGAATCAATGTGCACAAAAGCAACATTATCATCATCAGATTTGTAATGCGGAACTGTTTGGCTCAGATTTGTAAGTGCAGAACCGGATAAAAGGGTGTTCAACCCGCCAAGGCTGCAAACACGACTTCGTGCTACCCCGCCAAGATACGGATCTGTTTGACCCATCACGGTCCAGCGGCTTATTGTAGCTGCAAAATCAATGTGCACAAAAGCAACAACATCATCATCGCCATATGTCAGTCATGGCAACAAGATCACAAACCCTGTCTCGCCATGAGGATACGCGAACAGATGCTAAAGTTACACCACCAACATAATCACAAATGACAATACACGGGTCAAATATGAAATCAGGATATGCTTGCCATGGCTGCAACTAAATGATGGTTGACCCGATCAGTTCGTTTATGTGTAGGAAAAAAAGTAAGCTTTGCAGCTTAACTAAAAAAAACACAGTAAGGCAACATCATTAAAGCATCAAGATAGCGCACCATAAGCATACGCTTGTCGCCGCGTGGCCAAAATATGGGCCAAACTACCACCACCAAACAAATCCCCTTGGCTCAAATATAATTGCAGCAACAAAGAACAAACCACTGACTTGACATAGGTTTAATTCAATGTGCAAAACAAATACATTGGCATTTCGATAGCCAAACTTATATGAAAAAGTAAGCAATCCCAAACATCCCCATATGCAGCTAACTTTACATTTTGTCTGTAGTCATATTCAATATTTAGACCCAAAAGCTTAAGTAATTATCATCCAAATATTAATTAATATACCAGCTTAAACTAACAAACCATAGGGAAAACCCTTAATAATCTAAAATTGAGTGAACTTTCGCCCACATAAACACTGTTTAAAACTTTCGTAACACAAATCATAGGGAAAAATCCCTGACAATCTCAAATAGTTAAACACCTACAACATTTCAATTGTTATGATTTTGATAACAATATAAAGAGCCAAAATCATCCATCTCCGCCGCTTCACCACCCTCACCCCCATGAGACATCTAAACTCACCATCGTCACACACCGACCCACATCGCCACACACCATGGACGGCGGCAACAAAGTAATCGGCGGCATCGAAGATAGTAATTAGTAGGCAAAGTTATTTGTTGTTGTGATGGTGAGTAAAGCAACAGCAAGAGGCTTGGCCAAACCCAAAGACACGTCAACAACTTCATTAAAACACGTATCTCGAATCGTTTTATATGAAGAAGATAGAGAGACTTGAGATCTCTTTTTTTTATAAAGAGACTGGAGATGATCTGTTTTGGATCTTGTTTAGGGTTTCTCTGGGTGTGTGTGTGAAATTATGAAAGGCAAACACGTATGAGGTGGGAAGAAGACAGGTGGAAAGGCTAAAAATAAAACACGTAAAATGTTTATTTTCTTGTTTCGGGTCGGGTATAAAGAAAATTAAAGGCGCATTGAATGAACCTCGGGGGAACGATCTTCATGGTTAATATATAAGGTATAATATATGATAAGAATAACATGTTAAACTTATGAGACCTACATACGCTATCTAAATATTAAACGAGTTAGCAAACTTCATTTGAGCCATAGTCAAATCGCAGTCATCAAAGTCATCATCATCATATGGTTTTTCATTGTAAGCCTCTTGCAGTTTTTCATACAAGCTCTTATTTATCACACCATTACCATTTTTAGAGCTTTTGTTAACATTAGAACTCGTTGATATTAGAAGTTTCATTGAATACTTCGTCCACTTCACTATCACTATTCGCATTAACCGGATCATCAACTTTTGGTTTTAGTGGCTTTCGATCATCATCCACAAGAACAAGTTTCTCATCCGACATTTATCTTTCTAGGTCATTAATCTTTTCTGCTAGAGAAGTAGTATTTGGATTATCAAATGCCTTAGATGAAGTCCCGTGAGCAGAAGAAACCACGTTAGAATTGGACTCATTCGCAGCCAACTTTGAACCCTCCCCCCTTCGTACCCGGTTTATCATCGTTTTCAATCGTGTTAAACGCATCAAACAAGTCATAAGTACTTGCCTTTTGTCTCGTCAATCCAGCTCGCTTTTTTATACCATTTGAGCTACCAACATTCATTTTAAAAACAAGTGAATAAACTTGTGGGTTTTTGTTAAATGTGTCCGACAAACACATATTCGGATTTCGTTCCTAAAAGCTTAAAAGAATATGAAGTTGGACTTTGGATGGCTTCATTATTTTATTTTATTGTAAACTTTGTAATGTTAAAAATTCAACAAGGTTTCAAGTAATCTTTTATAAGTCATTTAAATTAACCGTAACGCGAGATATATAAAAGACTTTTTACTATTTAAAAGTTATTGAATGACTCAACTTATTGTGACAACAGCTTTGCTAATAACTTTTGATAGGATAGTTTGGTAAAAGCCAAATGTTTAACAGCAAATTACACAACTCATTCTCATTAAATAAAGACTAATAAAAAAGGTGTGTAAAGTATTTGAAAAACTTTTGTGCATTGAAGAAAGTTTGTGAAAAAAACTTGTTAAAAAATAAAAATCTATCAAAAAAATGATTGTGTTAAATGCAACAAATCTTTATAAACTTTGATGCATTATTTATGCTCTCAACAACTAGCAAAGAAGCTGTTTTGGTTACTCTCCGTCGATTAATACAGGTAAAGAATAACAAAAAGTGGTAACTTTGAATTCAATGAACCCTTTATATACAAGCCTGATGCGGTCGTTTTAAACGCAACATGTTTTACAACTCCTTAGATAGAGTACCTAATCGTTGCAGTGTAGTATAGCAAGGACTCGGGGGTTGTTATCGTTCTCTAGGGGAATAGCGTCTGAATGGTCGAACTAAACCTAACTAAAATCTAAGAGGTTGAGAGAAGATTATTTTTGTATTTTTATGTTTTTATGAAAGCAAGTAAAATTCAGGTTTTAAGAGGTGGGTTTTGGTTTTAAACTAATTAAACTAAACTAATTTTGGTGGAAACTTATATGGTGAATGAACGTATTTACTTAATCATGCATTACTTCTTAGTTTGCTTTTCCTGGTCCTATTGTTTTGTCACACTTTTGATGATCTGTGTAAATATTTCCTAAGTCATGAACGAATTACACGAACCCGCCGTCTATGTAATAACTCTGTTAAGGCAACACACAAGTAAGATAGTATGAAGACTATTACAAGGCCCCTAAGAGTACATTACATGCATTAAATATATTTAAGAGGTGATCATCCATAGATGGGTAAGGTAGTATGAAGACTGTTACCGATGGAATCCTTTCTACACAATCGCGTTTTCCTATACGTCTATGCTAATGTAATATTTTATAGCTAGTTTTCTAGAGCCTAACGCGCACATCCATCACAAGAAGCAATATTAAAAGGATCTATAAACTAAGTTTCACGCAATCATAAGTAAATACTAATGGATCTAGCCTAGCATGTTAAAGATAATCGAAGAATAATAATTAATCAAACAACACATAGACATATTAAATGAATAAAAGATAAAGTACTTAACTTGATTAAGACATGAGTAATAGGAGGTTACAAAGGGTTTTAAGAACCTTAAAAACGACCTAAAACCTGCTACAACTCGAACTCTAATGATATGGTTCGTCTCCCAAAAGTTGCACACAAGTTCCACACTAAAACCTTAAAAACGAGTTTATATATATAGAAAATAGGCCGTGACGGCGTCGCAAGATTCCTGATGCCGTTGCTTCCCGAATCTTCTAGGGTTTCTTTTGAGGCGGTTACGTTCTGACGCCGTCGCTTATAAGTTCTGACGGCGTCGATAGGAATTGCGACGCCATCTCCAGGCACTGTATGCGCATCCTTGAAACCACTTCGTGTAAAGTTGTAATCTTGTCCCGTTTCTTCCCAAATTGAGTCCAAGTCACGTGTATTTCCTCCAAGAGTTTTCCAAATGCTAAAAACGCAAAAAGGTACGATTAAGCACATATTTTGGGCATATTTGCATGATTTATGGGGTTACATGACCCCGAAAAAGTATATAAAATGACACCTCATCAAAGCCACAAGGTGTATATGTATGTTTTAACTTGTCAACCTGAAATGAGTGAAGTAATTTATATTACGACTTTGCGAATACATGCAACATGGCTCCCACCAAGATCCCTAACTTCTTCCGATCTACTACCTTCCATCTGTAACATACTTGCTAAGTCCATGTTATCGTGAGTGTTATCACGATGTGATGATCTCCAATAACAAAGTTTCTTATAGGTTTTCTTGCTTTGGAACCATAGGGATTGGTTTGATGTTTTAGGGTTCGTTCGTTATGTTTTGTTAGATATGTTTTTAGTCTCTTTCATTCATTGGTGTTCTTCTTTCAAGCCCTAATTTGATTTAGGGTTTCTTTTCATAGGGTTTTGTTTTTTGTTTCTTGCCTTTCAGTTTGATTATTCATTATGAGGGATGGCAATTGGAAGTCTTATAGATCTAAGGAGGATCAAACCAAATCAATTTCTCAATCAGTTTTTGTGACTAACTTTCCTGATCACTTTACGGCTCGCGATCTTTGGAAGGTGTGTAATGATTATGGAGTCATTGTGGATGCTTTCATTCCTTATACAAAATTAAAACCAAGTAAGTGATTTGCTTTCGTCCAGTTTATTAAGGTTTATAATATTGATCGTCTCGTCGCGAACTTGTGCACCATTTGGATTGGGCGCTTCCATCTGCATGCAAATGTTGCCTGTTTTCATAGAGTACATAAACCTTCTGCTCCTTCTCACCACTCTAATGCTAATGAGAGGAATTCACCAGGTTCTTATGTCTCTATTCTTAAATCGGGCAAAACGAATAACGTCAAGTCTGATCAGGTTCTTCCATCTTTGATTCTTGATGACTCATGTATTTCATATAGAGATTTTAGCTTGTCTCTTATGGGTAAAGTAAAAGATATCACAACCATGCCTAATCTATACGTTATTCTAGAAAAGGAGGGTTTTTAGAACTTGTCACTCACTTATTTGGGAGGCTTACGGGTCCTTATTGAAACGGTCTCTATCTCTGCCAAAGAGAAACTTTTGAATCATCCAGGTGTAGGGTCATGGTTCTCCTTTTTGAAACCAGCTTGTAACTCTTTCGTTAGTGATGAAAGAGTCATTTGGATTTCTCTCGAAGGATTGCCTCTAAAAGTGTGAACCCGTAATACATTTACTAAAGTGGCATCTAAATGGGGTGACCTTGTTGAATGGGAGGATTTAGCCGGAAAGAATCCCCCCCATCTATTTTGTATCGTGTTGTGTGTGAACTCTTGTCATCGAGATAATTGCTGAACGTTTTAAAGTCATTGTGAAAGGTTCAGTGTATTGGGTTCGTGCAAAGGAAATGGAAGCTTGGGATCCATTTATTTGAAATGATATGAAAGTAAGTCATCTGATGATGAAGAAGCGGAAGACGATGGGTCACAGTCTGAGGATAAAGTCACAGCAGATAATGATATTGAGAGGGTCTCTGCATCAAGTTGTATGCACAATAATGACTTACTTTATGATAACAACCACAACAATGTAATGCCTGGTAAGGACAAAGTTCTATCCGATGACCCTTTTAATTTATATAATATCCTAAACAAGAGAAAGGATAGTGGTGACACCTTGAAATATCCACCGGGTTTTACACCAAATGTGATTAACGTGGAGGAGGTGAACAAAAAGGTGAAAGGGGTTACAAGTAACGAGGTAAATGAGCATGTTAATTCTACTTCAAATAAGCTTGAAGAGTCTGTTCCCAAAGGAAAACTTTCATTGAATAACAGTGCTTGTTCGAAGAGGGTTCACACAGGCGGTTCAATATTGCAATTGATGGACGACTTAGTTAAGGTAGGACAAACTATGAGATACAATATGGAAGGGTGTATGCGGAACATTTAAGTCATTATCGGCTCACAAGGAGAATGCAACGTTGTCAAATGAATTTTTTGTCCTTAAACATTCAAGGACCTGGTCATAAGGCCAAAAAGGGTGGGTAAAGGAGTTGTGTATGAAACATCATGTTAATTTTATATCTCTTCAGGAAACTAAAATAGAGAGCATGAAGTTGGTTACTATTAAGACGTTGTAGGGTAATTCTTCTTTTGATTATGCTCTTAGTTCTTCTTTAGGAAACTCAGGGGGTATTTTATGTGTTTGGGAGCCTACTTTGTTTGTCAAAGATAACGTTACCTCGTCTGATAATTTATTTGTTGTTATGGGTACTTGGGTTCCTTCGTCTTCCAAACTCCTTATCATTTTTGTTTATGCTCCCCAAGATCTAACAGAAAAGAGGGTGTTATGGTAATATATACTACATCTAATAGACCGATGGGATGGAGATTATGTGATTATGGGGGATTTTAATGAAGTTAGAACAGAACAAGAAAGATATGGTTCGGTTTTCGACGTTCAAGGTACTAACACTTTCAATAGTTTTATTTCCTTAGCAAGTCTGATTGACATTCCTATTGATGGTTATGCTTACACTTGGGCCCACAAGACTGCCAATAAGATGAGTAAGTTGGATAGATTTCTAGTTTCTAAAGGCTTATTGGCTTTGTTCCTGTATCTTTCGGCTCTTTGCTTGGATAGAAATCTATCGGATCATCGTCCTATTCTCATGCGGGAATTATGCATTGATTATGGTCCTACTCCATTTATATTTTTTCACTTTTGGTTTAACTTGGATGGCTTTGATAAAATGGTAGAAGATACATGGAAGAGCTTAGCCAGTATCGACTCGAATGGTATGATTAATTTAAAGAAGAAACTTCAAGCTCTCAAAATTGTCATTAAACAATGGACCAAAAATGCTAAGAAAAGCTCTTATAAGGCGAAGATGTCCATTCAATCTAAACTTTCTGATATCGACAAAATATTTAACCAAGGCGCTAGTAATGAAGAGATTTTATCAGATAGATCTTTGTTGTTGAAAGAACTCAATGACATTAATTATATTGACTTATTGGAAGCGGCTTAGAAGTCTAAAGTTCATTGGGCTATAGAAGGTGATGAGAATACAAAGTTCTTTCATGGTATTATTAATAGTAAACGTTCTCAGTTATCTATTCGTGAGACCCTTGTTGATGGCGAGTAGATTGTTGATCCGTTGGCTGTGAAAAGTGTGTTCCTAAAATACTTTTCTACTCAATTCTCCTCGCCCGTCTCCCCTTGTATTTGCTTCGCTGATCAATTCACTAATAGGTTATTATTGGAGCAACAAGCTAATCTCGAACGAAACATCTTTAATGAGGAGATAAAGAGTGTGGTTTGGGATTGTGGAACGAATAAAACCTCTGGTCCCGATGGTTTCACTTTTGAGTTCTTTTGTAGATATTGGAAGCTTTTAGACCATGATATTGTAGAAGTCGTTAAAGAATTTTTTGATTCGGGTACTTTTCCCCCATGATGTAATTCTTCTTTCATTTCTTTAATCCCTAAGATTCATGATGCAAAAGTCGTCAAAGATTATCGTCCTATAAGTTTGATTGGAAACCTTTATAAAATTATTGCCAAGATTTTAGCTAATAGACTTAGCTTTGTCATCTCGGGTTTTATTAGTGACGCCCAATCATTTTTTGTTTCAAACCGTCAAATTCTTGATAGTCCATTTATTCTTAATGAACTTCTTTCGTGGTGCAAGCACAAGAAGTTTAAAGCTATGCTCTTTAAAGTCGATTTCGAAAAGGCATTCAACTCTATACGGTGGGATTACTTACAAGATATTTTAAAGATGTTTGATTTTGGTGATAAGTGTTGTGGTTGGATTAATGGTTGTCTCAACTTTGCCATGTGATCGGTTCTCGTCAATGGAAGCCTTACATCAGAATTCTAATTTCACATGGGTTTGAAACAAGGGGATCCTTTATCGCCCTTTCTATTTATCTTGATAATGGAAAGTTTGTATTTATCTTTTTTTAAAGTTACGAATGCAGGTTTGTTCTCAGGTATTCCTATTGATAGCTCGTTGACACTTTCTCATCTTTTCTTTGTGGATGATGCTATCTTCGTTGGTAAATGGGACTCCTTGAATATTCGCACCATTGCGAATGTCTTGAAGTATTTCCACTTAGCTTCGGGTATGAAAATAAACTTTCATAGAAGTAAAATTATGGGAATTGGCACTCGTCCAGAAGAAGTCGACACAACATCCACAACTATGGGTTGTTCAATTTTTACCACTCCTTTTGTTCATCTTGGAGTTAAGGTTGGAGGTGCAATGTTTAAAATCAAATATTGGGATGGCGTAGTTACTAAAGTGTCCTATCGCTTATCCAAATGGAAGCTTAAAACCCTTTCAATAGGTGGATGACTTACTTTAATTAAATCGGTTCTAATACCTATTCTTTTATACCATATGTCTATCTTTAAAGTTCATTCGGGAGTGTTAAAGCTCTTGAAATCGATTATAAGAAACTTTTTTAATGGAGTGGACGACTCGGAAAGAAAAATGGCTTGGATTAGTTGAAATAAGGTCTTAGCTTCCAAGAAATACGGTGGTCTCGGAGTTTCTAGTTTCTATGCTCTTAATCGAGCTCTTCTCTTTAAATGGGTTTGGCTATTTTTTTCTCATGGTTCTTGTCTATGGACGAGATTCATAAAAGTTTTTTATGGTGAAGACGGTGCTCTTAATTCCTCAAGTTCTTTGTCTAAACGCTCTCCTTAGTTAGACATTATTCGTGAGGTTACTGTTCTTCGCTTAAAATGCATTAATCTTTTAGATTTAATTCGCAAAAAGGTGGGCAACGGGTTAAACACATTGTTCTGGGAGGATCCTTAGTTAGATGATTTGGCGTTAAAGCATAAATTTCCCCGACTTTA
Organism: Tanacetum coccineum; assembly: GCA_026074375.1. Lineage (NCBI taxonomy): Eukaryota > Viridiplantae > Streptophyta > Magnoliopsida > Asterales > Asteraceae > Tanacetum > Tanacetum coccineum. The sequence goes on along the minus strand of BQNB010067647.1, from coordinate 4,580 downwards.
TGCTTTGGATAACTACAAACAAATAACAGTTGTCGAAAAAATTAATCATGCTTTCATGGTTGATACTTTTCGTCGACCTCCTAGATGTGGTGATGAGGAAGAACAACTCGTTTTTCTTTTATCCCGCATGAATGGTCTAATATTGACAAATATCTTCGACCGTTGGGTCTGGTCGTTAGAAGCTATATGTGAGTTTTCTGTTAAATATGTTCGTCAGGTTATTGATGATTCGATTCTTCTAAAGGACGCCACAAGGTGGGTTAAAGTCATGCCCATTAAGATTAATATGTTTACTTGGAGAGTTCGTTTGGATAAGCTGCCCAACCACTTGGTTAAATCTTTCCATTAAAGCTATTGATATTTCGACTATTGTTTGCCCTCTTTGTCATGCCTCTGTCGAATCCGGTTCTCGTATCTTCTTTTCATGTCCAATGACTCGTCTTTTATGGAGGAAACTTATGCGTTGGTGGGAGCTCGAGGACATTGATTTAGCCTCTTATGATGATTGGCTTCTATGGCTTAATTCCTCTCGGCTTTCTAAGCGGCTGAAAAAGATCTTGAAATGTGTTTATTATGTGAAATAATGGTTAATTTGACGCTTTAAGAATCAGTTGCTTTTTGGTACTACGAATCCGCATAGAAAGCTTTTTTTACTTGATTCAAATTTTTTTGAATTAGTGTTTTAATCGTTGTAATTTAAAACTAAATTGAGTTACTTGATTGAAAAATTCTTTTACCTTTCGCTTTTATTTCTTCCCTAACATCTTCCTATTTTCTAATAAATCCACCGTTAAAAAAACAATAGAGGGGTATTGAAATGACAGATATTGGAGATGAATAAGAAACTTTCCAACACAACCACATCTTCATTCGTACACCTGTCCTGATACAACAAAACACATACCAACATTTTATGCCGTAGAAAGATATTATCTCTTTTACGGAAACATTTTTTTATTTACATGTCCAAATGATACATAAAATCACAGCACTATTATACCATCAACAATAATATCATCAATTAGCTAAATCACTTTAAGAGATAAATAGCAAGAGTTTACCGGTTTCACTATCTGGTATGAGATTGTTTGAATTACCTACTAAAACAAGTTAGGTTTGTATAAGGGTGTTTTTAGACATTGGTTTAGACAAATAAAAAGATTATGAGGTTATTTAATTGATAAAAACACATGTAATTTATAAGTTTAATTAAATGTATCACATACATTAATAGAATTAAAAGAAATTGAGTTTAGTGAATAACACTAACCAAAGATCATGTGTCCTCAAAGTATTTGTTAAACAAACTCAAACAAGCTATGCAAGAAAATAACCATCTAAACATCTTATTACTATTATCTTAAGATTTGAACTAGGAAAAATGATAAGTGATTATTGAACAAAATTTTGCTAATCAGAACACGTTATTGTTAAGCAACTTAAGCTTACCATAATCATAAAAACGATATATAAATTAACTCAGAATGACCGTACACCACGTGAAATTCAAAACTTTCAATCCAGCTTCTGTTATTAGATCTTGTTATTTACCATAATCCGGCTTGTATCTACTAAAATTAAAACTTCCAATCTAGCTTCAACCTTTGGTCAGATCTTGTTGTTTAGGAACTAATATCCATAGCCACTTGTAATTAAAGATCAACAAGAAACATTAAAACTGTACTCTACATAATTAAGAAGTAAAACCTCACTACAAGAAAGCAAGAATATTTACAACTAATATAATAGCGTTGTTGTTTGGGTAGAAAAGTTTTTACTTCCTACTTTTTACCGACCCAAACTGAGCGCAGCTTTAATGTCCAACCGCCATGCGCAAGCACCACACTCCATACGCCAAACATCACACGGCAACGTTAAAGGTGACAACGTTGTTGTCTTGTTACTATTAACGGCAGTCGTTACTCTCACTTTACATGTGAAAGCTGGAAAGGTTAAGGGTAACGGTGTCCAGTTATCTTTTCTCACAAGTACAACTGATATATTATCACCTGCAGCAGCCATTTGTCTATACGCTTTGTTGGTCCATACAACTCTATCTTGACCGTCGGATATAAACGATGGACACGTGTCATGCTCCATGTTCTTCACTCTTTCTTCATCTGTGCATCCTAGGCCTGGTATGTCAGCCCACGTGTCGGTCACACATTCGACCGTTACGTAGGATACCACCCGGGGTGGTAGTGGTTGTATCGGTTTTGTAAAAACCGGTACAACACTTTTCTTGTGCCCTAAACAAAGTTTTTGTGCCTCGGTATTGAAATCTAACCACATGGGCTCGGATTTTTTGGTAATATTACTATTACAGTTACACTTTATCGTTGTTGGGGACACCAGATCAGAAATATACGAGTCATGTTTGTGAGCTGGTGTTTCTGGCAACAACGAAAGTGTCACCACCTCGGGTTCCGTAAAAGCCGGAGGTGGTGTAAACTTTCTTTTAGAAGAAGTTTCTTTCTTTTTCTTGTTTTTGTTAACCCTAACATACTTTCTTTTAGTTCTTCCACATTTAACATACCCATTGCTATTCTCCGTAGAAGAACCGCCCGAACCTGACCCCGATCCAGCTACAACTGGCTTCGGGGCAATTGGGCGGTACTTGAGCATTATTCTATCAACTTTTGACATACCATACATCCCACCACCACCACCATATCTAGCTATACAACAACCACCACCTTTACCATTCATTTCTTCTAATCCAACAACAACCTTTTTATAACCTAGTTAGAGTTTTTTTTTTCTTGTTTGGAAATTTTGATGAATAATCCAAAGGATGGAAGAGAACCGTATATAAAGAGGTAGAAAGGCCACGTGTGACGACAAACATTGGAATAGGGAAGAGGTGTGATTGGTTTGAGAGTGAAACGTGGCATTGTGGGGTCCAGGTGAGTTGTAATTACGAATAGGGGGAGAGCATTTGTGTGGGACCAGGTGTTAGATTTTGAACCAATGAGAAAAGGAGAAGTGTAAGACAGTGGTGATGGTATAGAGGGCACGTAATAGGAATTGTACCTCGTGGATTGTAAATAATAATATGTTTTGTTTTTTTTCAAAAGAAAAGGTTTTAAAATGTGTTATGGGGTTTCCTGATAAAGTAAGTTGGGAGGGTTTAAAACTTTCCAGAATATAGGACACGTGGTCCAACAGCAAATTTGGGACGTTGAAGATATTTTCATCTCAGTTTTGCTACATCCACAAACAATCCACAAATAAACTTTCACAAACATGTGTTGTGATGTTTTGATTGGTGTATTTTAATACACTTTTCTCTTCTTTTTGATTTGGCCAATCACACGTAAACAACACATGTTTGTGGATGTTTGTTTGTGAATTGTTTGTGAATGTATCAAAACTCTTTCCATCCGGGGTTCTTCACCGTTTTTGTTTGGTCTTTATTTTCAAAATCGACGGTTCTCAATTTCTCATTTCATGATTTCATCCTATCCTTGTCACATTAGAAAAGGAAAAAGTAACTATAGCAAATTTGAAATGTTTGGCCATTAAAGTATGTATATTCTTTGCAAATACAGTTGTACCTTGAACAGGTAAGTCATAGTAAAAATGTTTTTCGTTGTTTCATACAAACGAGGTTTTTTACTCGCGCTCTGCTGCGGAGCGCGAAGTTTTACGTTTTCGGTTTATAACGATTCATGTTTCGGTGTAACGTAGCAATACTTAAATAGAGATGTAGTAGTATTTTATAAGTTTCAAATCATCTAAAGTTTAGTCTAATATAATGTAGCCGAGATCAAATGCATTTGCTACATAGACATTATTGATTTTGTAGTAATATATTTAATATATAATTGGTGAGCACTAATGTGTTCCCTACCTAGTACTTCATCCGGTGTATAATTGTTTTTGTCTTCCAATGACGATTTTTGCATCTCAATTGTCACACCGCGACAATGGCGGAAACTCGGGAATGCAACATAATGATCAATCATAACACAAGATATAATAGAGAGAAAACTACAATGCATAAACTTCAAGTGCTAAGAAGACCATCAACCTCGAACAACCTCGAGTGATGTCTCAAATCACTATTAAAATCCACAATCTCTTACAATTATTCAAATGCCCTCACAGGGGTCTAAAATCCAAACCTAGGCCAAACTTTCAAATACTAAAACCAAACAAAATAAACAAGCAAGACTTCACATGAAATTCCACTCGGGATACTTCTAAGTCTGCTATCACAATCACCAAACTATTCATCTTCCACTTCACTTGAAAATGATACTCGAAAACGTCAACAATAATGTTAGTGAGCTCGTAGGTTTGACCTTAAACCCAAAAGTTGTGCCAATATTTCAACATTGGACAATAGTGCTATATGACAGTGAATATATATGCAAACAACCATAGCATCACCGCTAATCAATAACCATATGTCACTTACGCACCTAAAGGGACTACCAGCTTGAGCACGAAAATTAGGGCAAGACTACACACAAACTAGGGTAAGCGTACCCATCCGCTCCAATAATCACATAAATACTGGGTAGGCGTACCCATCCGATCCAAACAATCATATAAATACTGGGATAGGCGTACCT
>BQNB010067646.1:0-34128 GCA_026074375.1 Tanacetum coccineum | reverse complement strand
CATTTGGGTGGAAATAAGCTTGGGTAATCCTAACTCTTTCCACACCGAGAGTGGCATCAAGTTTATGCTAGCACCTAGATCGAAGGTTTGTCGTTCTTAAAGGAGATCTTTGTATCGATCCCAAGCCTCATGAAACGATTCATCAAACTTTTATTGAAAATTAGAAATTTCATTTCGAATGTTTGTCGTTCTTGAGGAGGGGAAAGAATTCATTGATGAATTTGGAAACAAGATCCTCCCAAGTAAGAATAGAACGAGGGGTTCTTTTTCAAGCCAACGATGGGCTGCCTCCGCAAGAGAGAAAGGAAAAAGCATAAGCTTAATCGCTGAATTCGGCACATCCTTGTATTTGATTGTGGAAGTTATTTTGTTAAACCAACGGATGTGGTCATGAGGATTGTCTTTCTTAAGTCCGAAGAATTGGTCCGAAGTCATCATATTAATGAGACTGTGCTTGAGCTCAAAATGCTCAGCAAGAATTAGTGGAATCACGATTGCCTCCGCATAACCCTCGGTGGGTGCATGGAGTAATTCCGCCATAGTACGTTGATCGGCCATCGTAACTACGGGTGATTCTTCAAGAGTGAACGTTAAAACTCTTCTTAGATTAAACGTCACGATTACTACGTTTCGGGTTTGTGGTGGTTGGATTAGAAGAAGAATTACCAACGAGGATTAGAAAATAACGCGTGGCGCATGCACTAAAACGTTAAAAGAAAAATATTTTTGGTTTTTCAATTGATTTCACAATTTATTTTAATGGACAAAACGAGATCGAATAACTTAAACCAATAATTGACAAGCTTCATGGTAGCTCTTTAAAAGAAAAATGCACAAAGGAGCGGAGGAGTAGGAAAGTTCGAAGCTATTAAAAACCCTTCTCCTTTAGGGTCGTAGTTCCTCGGAACAGAAACCCTCCCCTCGCTTAAAAAAAAAAACACAAAAAAATTAAAAAAAGAAATACCCCCTTATTAAGAGTATTGTTTAAACTTTAATGGTAGCCGTACGTCGCAAGTGACACAAAGGCAAGTTTTAAATCTTTTGTTCGGGAACTTATTATGATAATGCTCAAGATGCAAGAATTATATTGATGATGATTTTTTATTTCTTGATTAAGGACAATTTTTTTATGTTTTTGATTTTTTCTTCTTTTTTTATCTTATACTAATACTAATAAAAGAAAATGAAAAATATTTTTGTGTTTTTTTAAATATTTTTAAACAAAGAAAATATTCACAAACGGAAAATGATAACTTCACGAGGGAAGGGTCTTCAAAGACTAATCTTCAAACGAAACGATAATCGATTACAAGAGTTTTCCTATGATCTTGAGGCTCTTTTCTGATCTTCTAGGCTCCTTTATTCGTCTCTTGGTCGACTTGGTGGTTTAGGGATTCACTTGCATACCTAAAACTAAGTTTAGGGTCATCTAATTATTGGGTCTGGAATCACGTCGATACGTCGTATCGAGCAATGTGGGATACGGCGTATTGGGGATTTCTTAGAGTAAGGACCACGTTTGATATCTTCCAGAATATTTTATTACTATATTGTGAATACGGCGTATTGATATCTCCTGGATATGGCGTATTGGGTCTCCAATCCTTCGTGGTTATTTGTGAAGTGTAGGCACGGATACGCCATATCTTCTTGATGGATACGGCGTATTGAGGTAAAACCAATTTGTTCTTCTTCATTGACCAAAGTTTTATATATGGTGTATCGTTGATATGGATACGACGTATTCTTTAAAGTTAGGCAATGGTCTTTTAATTTGTCAAAGTCTTAGATACGTCATGAATACGGCGTATTGGATGTCAAATCATTAGACTTTCTCGAACTCTTCGTTTATGCTCTAAGATGCGTACCTTTTAGCATAACTTCACCAAGTACTCCATAATTACTGCAATTCTCAAATATAAACGATTAAGTAACGATTCTTTGCAATAATTATATAAAATGGGTTAATTACATGGGATAAATAATGCTATAAAATAGACGTTATTTGATGTCATCAAATATCCCCCCCACTTGAATCCTACTTGTCCTCAAGTAGCCTTTAGAAGTCTATAAAAATGTATCCCTAAGGATATTTTCCGTTACAGCATTTATTTGATCTATTACAAGTACATAACCAAACACCTCACGAAATAGGAAGATGAAAACACTCAAATCACTCAAGTAATCTATGTGGTAACATGTAACTAATTCGCTCAATTGCTCGGTCGTGACGAGTATTCTATCATAAGCTTGGCAAGGATACACATCTCCACCACTAAAGCCAAGGAGTAACAAGTTTATAAAGGTAAATATGAGTTTTTTGTATGGAAAGGCGTACGGTTTGATCATTCTACAATCTTTCACCAGAAGTACCACTCCAACAAGGCAACTGAAGGACACATACACACCCGGAACGCCGGGATAGACATGTGTGTTCAATCATATCCCCATTCGAATTTAACCAACGGTTAGGATGAAGAATGATATAGGGTAGGAACCTTCTAACTTTCACCAAAAGTCATAAACCAACGAGGCAGCTGAGACATGCATACACACCCGAATCCACATGATAGACATACATGCTCGATCACATCCCCGTTCGAGTAAAACCAGCCGGTAATCATCAGGTGAGAGGGAAGTAAATTGTTGTTAAATAAAAATCAAGAAACAAATAGGATTAAGGGCTAAGATACAAGTTTGCTAAGACACTTATCTTTCCCGACCGGTCTTATGACAAAAACACTTCTATTATACAACGTCTTGATCATAGATAAAAAAACAACAACCTAAGTTGGTGTTCCCATAACGGTCAACTTCCCAATCATCCCAAAACTTTACATACTCTACAAGGTAAGTGGCGATATCTTCTGCTTTGTATAATACTCTATATCGTTGATTTTTGTTGATGTATCAACGAATAATCGATCATTCATATAATTCCTTCGGTAATGCTCTTTCGCGAAACGATTATCTTCAAACTTTATTTCTCTCTTTTATTTCTTTTATTTCTTTTTTTACTAACTAAACTTCAAATCTCGGTGTAGTTTTACCATCTTCATGATCATAATAATTCCGGATAATTCCTTCGGTAATTTCTTCGTTCTTCGGATTCACAATTAATTGTGAATGTAGTAAAATCACATGAGCCCATTTGCAATGTGCAAATTTCCAACCGCACCAAAGATAGAAAATGACACAAGACTTGATAAATACAAACTTTACACTTTAAGCAACTAGCAATTATAAATTAAACTTAATCTAATAGGGTAGGTTAAGGTGTAATGGTGTAACGAAACAAATAGTTGGTGTAAATTCCTAAAGGATTAGCTCTACGGGTTGTTCTAGTGGATCATCATTATAAAGATAAGAGTGGAAAAGGGTTTAAACGGGAGGTTAACTAACCGGTGTAGTTAGTTAATAAGCAACATGTAAAGGCGTTTTGGGTGTAATCCTAAAATTTACCAATTTAAACAAGTTACTCTAATTCAATCCATAATATTCATTATTGTGGTCTCGAGTGATATACTAAGCCAAGTTCTAAAGTCTACAACATCATCAACACACTCATATTTTTGTGGAATTTGGGTAAACATTTAGAAACGGAAAGGTAAAATCCTCACAATATCTAACAAGGGTTATTGTGCGGGTTATGTAACATATAATTTCACAAAAGTATGCTTGAAATGTTTTTTAAATTTGAGCATAATTTAAGCTTTTTATTGTGAAAAATAGGACAATAAACATTCTAATTCCATCCTCCTACTAGAATTATACAACGTCCTCGTTGTATATATAAAACATTAAATACGAGAATTTAAAAAGAATTAGAATGAGAAACTCCCCTGATATTTTCTCGGTAGATTCTTCATGTAGATTTATTCAGCAAGAATTCATGTTGAACAGCCGCCTTAAGGTTTCAAGACTTCAACACTTCAAGATTTCCAAATTCGTAAATTCTCCACCAATATTCATCGATATTTATTTCACGAGGTCTTGTATAAAATATAGGAAAAATAGGTGCATTCCTATCTTGGTACCCACGGTTAATTTAAACTAAACTATACAAACTAAATACGAGTCAGACTGTAGATACGGCGTATCAAATGAATGAATACGGCGTATTCACAGAACTGACAATAATGTTTTTAAAGTGCAATAAAAATAAAGACTAATAACGTCCAGGCAATCAATACGCCGTATGGTATGGGGCAGATATGGCGTATTGATGTCTGGGAAGACAGACTCGATAACAAAATTAAATAACAATCCAGGTTGTCTCTCGGGAAGCTCTTTTTTTACAGCGAAGTCTTTAAGTTAGACTTTTCTTTAGCTTCCAATACCACTTTGTGCGCGTCTCCTTCCATCCTTCGTCCTTTTTCTAAAAAATATCTTGGTAGAGTATTGATAAATTATCTTCGTTTCTATCCCAAATATCATATTCGTAACTTCTAATAGCAATATATTCTTCGTTGGGTCCAAGTGAGTACTGAATTGCTTTAAACTTTTTTGCTTTGCACCTTCTTTTGTTAGGTTGCACATCAATAGAACTGGATGCATTGCTACATTTTCGCTTTGTATGACTTTGTTCATCATCCTTTTCTGTGTTGCTCTTTCCACGTGTTTTTAGATAAGGTTTGAAGAATGAGTCAGAAGTAGTATTATTACTACTTAGGATGCTATCTTCGATTCGTCTCTTATTCCAATTCCATTCATCCAAGCATGGAACAATACTTTTTTACTTCTTCCATCAACTTTCATGTGTTTATCAAATAAAGAATTCAGTCGCAATATGAACTCAAGTGGATCATCCCCAGTTGTCTCTTTCGTCCAACATTTCTTCTTCTCCATCGTATGATTCAGGGTAAAATTTACAAAAAAAATTCTCAACAAGTTCTTCCCAAATGGTAATTTTTCCTTCCTCCTTGTTTTTCCACCATTGTCGTGCATCATTAGTAAGTGAAAGAGGAAAGACCTTCATTCGTAGTTGATGGGAATCCACACCAGGATCGTGAATCAAATCAACCATTTCAAGTACCTTAGCAATGTGGTTTGTAACATCCTTGATATGTATTCTTTTGTAGTTCCTCTAAAAATTCCTTGTTGAGTTCAATGTTAATATTGTTACTAGTGATAGAAAAATTTGGCCAAGTTCCTATATTTTCCATATTAAGAATTGGTTTATGACTTCTTGTAGTTCCTTCTTCAATCAACAAGCTCTGACAAGTTCTTCATGTAACAAGGGTAAAAATATCAGCAGGATTTGCTCTGACGAAAGGTAGAAAAAATTTGGCACAAAAATCAAATATTTTAGTTTCTGTTCCAGATGATCGATATGCCGTATCCAATGGAAGTGGATACGCCTTATTAATCAGTTTGAGTGAATACGCTGTATTGGACAGAGGACTGGATACGCCGTATCTGATGAAAGTGGATACGCCTTATTCAATTGTCGACTAGAACAGTGTATTTAAGGAAAACAATTAAATACGCAAATAATTAAACACAATTATATACAAGCAAATAATTAAAGAAAAATATACAAATATTAAAGAATATATAAGAATATACACTAATCTAAATTACACTAATCCTAAGGGTTAGATCTAATCTAATGTTAAAAACCAAAATATCAAATAAAAATCAAGATTATTTTTCACTCCCCAGTAACATCGCTAAAAACTTGATGTGCTGTCGTTGTATGGTATATTTAAGATGATTCAAGTTTTAAATTTATATTTTGCCGACTAAACCAAAAACAACACTTTAACGGGCAGTGTACCCGATCGGTAGTAGTTTCATGGTAAGTAGGGTGTCGAACACTTGAAGCGAGGTTAAATCTCTCAATTCAATTAATATCTTGGTTATCTAATCTATGTTAATTCTATTCTATTCTAAACCTATGTTAAACCTATGTAAGTCTAAATCCTAATTCTAACGGTAAAAGGGTTTTTAGCCTGAGAGACTGGCATAGTTTGGTTGGTGACCACAATCAATTCAAGGAACTTTTACCCACGCAAGCTAATTAACAAAAGATGAAAGAGCGGTCGAACCTTATTGGGATTAAAAGGTTTCTAAGTGTTGTTGAAGTTACTGCTGCTAGTTATGAAGTTACTACTGCTGGTTATGTTTCTACTGCTGGTGAAGTTGAGAGAAAATTTCTACTGCTAGTATTAGTTACTACTGCTAGTATTAGTTACTACTGTTAGAGTAATATTGATGCTGCTCATGTTAAGGCTGTTTGTATAAGTTAGTATTGCTTATGTGATAAGTATAAGATATTTTTGTAAAAGATATGTATAAGTTATTTGATTAGAAGATCATGATAACTTAATAATATATTGTAAACCTGTTAGGACTCCTTGGTGTATAAAAGGAGGTTCTAGGGTATAGAATTTATATAGATCATCTAGAAATTGTTTTGTTATAGCTTTAAGGTTTTGTAAACACTAACACTATTAAGAGTGTTCGTTTTATATTAAGGCTGAAAGTTTGGTAAACTGTTTTGTTATTCATATTATTCATTATTGTTTTATTGCATATTCTTCTTAGTATCATAGACTAGATTCCGCATATTCTTTGATATATTCAATCAAAGTTTCTACCATAGTTGTCTTGGATTTATTCAATACAACTAAGCCTTTTACAAGCTAAGCAATATTTATTTAAGTAGGATCAACAGGTGGTATCAGAACTTGTTGAGAAACTTTAAATAAGAAGAAACAAATCTACACATACCAGATCTATTTGTTTAAGAAAACATGGAGTTAGTATCTGCACAAATGGTTGCTGCTACAAAACTTCAAGTGCTCAATCCAAATGAATTCGAGCTATAGAAGATAAGGATCAAACAATACTTCTTAATGACTGATTATGCTCTTTAGGAAATAATCTTAAATGGTGACTCACCTCTGCCAACGAGAACTGTTGATGGTGTTGAGACAGCAGTACCTCCTACAACTACAGATCAGAGGCTAGTAAGGAAGAATGAATTAAAGGCAAGAGGTACTCTATTGATGGCTCTTCCAAATGAACATCAACTAAAGTTCAACACCTACAAAACTGCCAAGTCTCTGATGGAAGCTATAAAGAAGAGGTTTGGAGGTAATAAGGAGTCAAAGAAATTACATAGGATACTTCTTAAACAGTGGTATAAGAATTTCAATGGAAATAGCTCAGAAGGACTTGACCAGATTTATGATAGGCTGCAAAAGCTTATCAGTCAACTAGAGATTCATGGAGAAACTATTTCTCAAGAAGATTTGAATCTAAAGTTATTAAGAAGTCTGCCATCTGAGTGGAAGACTCATACCCTGATTTGGAGGAACAAACTAGATTTCAAAACTCTAAGTATGGATGACTTGTATAACAATCTAAAGATTTATGAAGCTGAAGTCATAGGGTCATCTAGCACAATTTAAAACACACAAAACGTAGCTTTTATGTCTTCTAATATCACTGGCAGCACCAATGAAGCAGTTAAGACTGCTTATGGTGATTCTACTGCTAACTCCAAGGATAATGCTTATACTTTACCAAATGTTGATAGTCTGAGTAAGGCAGTGATCTACTCCTTCTTTGCTAGTCAGTCTAACAGTTCACAATTAGACAATGAAGACCTAAAGCAAATTGATCCTGATCCAGATGGTTTAGTAGAGGATGGACTTGAAGTGGCAGATGGCAATGATGGACAAAAAGAGCAAGAAGATTTCTCAGACACAGGGAAGGATTCTATGGTGTTTATGGGACTGATACAATTGGACTTTAAACAGACCAGGTTGGAATGCTATAATTGCCATAAAAGAGGTCATTTTGCTAGGGAGTGTAGGGCTCCTAAGTATCAAGACAACAGAAACAGGGAGACAATGAGAAGGACTGTGCCAGTTGAGGAAACTACTTCAAATGCTTTAGTATCTTAATGTGATGGCTTTGGCTATGATTAGAGTGACCAGGCTAAAGAAGCACCTACCAATTTTGCACTTATGGCTTATATATGGCTTATACTTCTTTAGGTTCTTCAAGTTCTTCAAACTCAGACACTAAGGTATCAATTTGTTCTAAAGCATGCTTAAAATCTTATGAAACTCTCAAAGAACATTATGATAATATGACAAAAGATTTTAATAAGTCTTAATTAAATGTAGGAGCTTATAAAGCAGGTTCCTAGGGGGGGAATTATAGATGCTAGACTTGATGTGTATAAAAGAATTGAGGTTCATTGTTTTTGAAGAGGACATAAAGATCTTAAAACTTGATATTATGTTAAGTGATAATGCTCTAATTGAGCTTAGAAAGAAATTTGAAAAAGCTAATAAAGAAAGAGATGATTTAAAACTTACCTTAGAAAAGTTTGAAAATTCATCTAAGAATCTAAGCAAACTGTTAGATAGTCAAGTAAGTGATAAGTTCAAGATGGTGTAGGGTTTGATAGTCAAGGATTTGATAGTCAAGTGTTTAGATTAGTCAGGTGAGAATGATAAGTACAAAATAGGTGAAGGATATCATGCTATTCCCCTCCCTTATTGGAAAACTTTATGCCCCTAAACATATTTTTGGTTACCTTGTGATAAGGATAAATATGTTTTTAGTGAGTCAGTAACTAGTGTGCCTGCAGTTACAACTAGTGAAGTTAAGACTAGTAAGTCAAAACCAAAGGCTGTTAGTGAACCACTTATTGAAGACTGGATATCTGACAGTGAGAATGAAAATGAGACTGAGTTTAAGTCTAAACAGAGAAAACCTAGTAATGCTATAGTAGAATTTGTTAAGTCTAATGAGCATGTGAAATCACCTAGGGAGTCTGTTAAGAAGGTAAGAACAATAAACAAGCTAAATACCCTAGGAAAAACAGTCAAAGTCCTAGAGGTAATAAGAGAAACTAGAATAATTTGATGACTCATAAATTAGGAAGTAATTTTGAGTTTAAAAATAAAGCTTGCTATGTATGTGGCAGTTTTAACCATTTGATCAAAGATTGTGATTTTTATGAAAAGAAAATAGTGGAAAAACCTATCTGGAACAATGCTAGAAAGGTGAATCACCAAAATTCTCAAAGATTGACTCACCCTCATCCAAAAAGAAATTGTGTTCCAAGAGAAGTCTTAATGAAATCTGACTTTAAAACACTTAATACTGCTAGGCAAAACTCTTCAAGAGCAGTAGTATCTGTTAATACTGTGAGACCAATTAATACTGCCTACCCAAGACCAACAGTGAATTGTGCAAGGCTAGTATCAAATGTTTTTAATAGAGCACATTCACATGTTAGAAGGCCCTTTAATAAGTTTACAACAAATAAAAACAACAATTTCAATGACAAAGTTAATACTGTTAGGGGAAATATTATTACTGTTGGGCCAAAAGCAGTAGTAGATAATAATAAGGGAAATGAGGCTAATGTTGTTAAGGCCTCAGCATGTTGGGTTTGGAGACCAAAGCAAAAAGTTTTAGACCATGTCTCCAGACATAATGGTGCATCAATGAACTTTAAAAAATTTGACTATATTGATACACAAGGCAGATCCAAGTCAGTGATGGCTTGGGTTCCTAAAAGAAACTAATTTTCCTACCATTATGTGCAGGGCAATCCACAACAAGAATTGAAGGATAAAGGAGTGATTGACAGTGGATGCTCTAGGCACATGTATAACAACCTACAATTTTCCCATATTTCATCAATGTAATATCAACTTACTATGTTAAGTACTACTTTTCACGGTAATAAAATTTCGTTTCATTCTATTCCAATATATAACATAGTTTACGTTTCTAAAATTAACAAAGCTCACGCAACCTACCTATGACAATCCTATCTACATATATGTCAAGCAAACATCATAACATGTTAATTCAATATCATAATATCATTTTTACAAAGTAAATTACTCATATAATGTACCATTTGCAGCATTATATCAAAACGGGCTTTAAACCGTTATTGTATGCCTCTAAACCCTAATTCCATGGAAGGTTAATACCTAAAGTGAATGTACAAGTTACTAAAGCATATGTACAAGTAATATAACATCTCATTTAAAATATAAACTCCCTCCAAGTTAAGGTACAAGTCTCTAAAAGTACAATGTACAAGTCATTAAGCATGACATCCAAAATAGCTGTTTTACCTCCGTTTTCATTCTAATTTCTTCACCACCACTTTTGTACAAGTTAAAAAACACAAAATACCATGTAAAAAACCCTAATAATCACTCGAAATCTCCACACATGATTGTTTACACATCAAAACCCTAATTCAAAACCCTAAACCCTAAAATCGAGCTAATTTCTAAACCATGACCCGTTTCTTTATTTTATCCATGAAACCTGACCCTAAACTCATTACACAAATAAGATGTAATAAATAAATTACAACCTTATCAATCACATTCCATCATCATTTCCACCATTTTAACAATACAATGTATAAGAATTTAAATAAGAAAACCCTAATTGAACCTAATTAGAACTTTTGCACCAGTGTTACTTCATTTTCACCCATTTGAAAACTTGAACCACCTATCAAATATTATTAATAACTCCTAATAAAATCCTTATAAACATTAATCCATCATTATTGATCAAGTGTACTCGAAAACCAAGCTTGAAAACCTAGATCGAGCCCCTAAGTAACCCTCAGAACCATCTTTTCTTGCACATTAACCCATTTTTAAAAAGCTCACTTTGGGCAAACAAGAACCTTGATGACCATCCAAAATCCATCAATAACCCTGATTACAAGCAACTCCAAGTCCTTCTCCTTGGTTACAAAAAGCTCCCCACATCCTCTCCATTGGCCCTAAGTAAGCCGCGGCACCACAAGGACCATCCACCACCTTCTAGCTAGTTTCTAGCTTACATGATTCATCTCATAGCTTCTACACATCACCCTCTAGTTGCTCCACATGTCCAAGATCAGATCACTAAGACTCTTTGGCAACCAAGACTCCATTCGACTATAATAGGAGCATACACTCTATCATTCGTACTCATCCCACACTTACTTAAATAAATCCTAAGAGTTACTAAGAAGTCACAAGAACAGAAGTGAAGCAAAAGAAACCAAGAAAAGAAGCTCAAGAGTCATTATTCTAGGCGTACGAAGCTAAAAATCCCGATTTCGACCCGTTTTCAAGCTATACGCTCAAACCTAGGTTCTATGATCTTCATACATGCTCCTACACTTTTATAATGTTCATATGATCCTAAATAAACTCTTGTTAAAGTTTTATAACTCAATTCATACTCATTTTCCATTTTGATCCAAAAACGTACACCCAAAACCCTAATTTGTTTTTTCTTAAAACTAAATGTTATAATGGTTAAATATTGACTAAATCCATTTTAAACAGCTAACTAGTATTAATATAACAACTTTATCAAGTCTTGAAGGAATTTGAACTTAAAACCCGCGCATTTTTGTTTTGAAACCCTAATATGACCCGTTTTGCTTCCAAGCTTAACGAATCGTTAATTTAAACTTTCATTATGTTAAATCTTCATATTTTAGATTATATTAATAAGCTATAACCTGTAAATTACTTTTCATATTGAAAAATATCATTATTATGAATTTTGGACTAGTATTGTAAATCATATTCCACATCTATGCAAAAGGGTAATATACCTAAACTTTGAAAACTTATAAGTACAAGGACTATTTTGCCATATTTGTAAAGTTATAACTACTGGGCTTCTATTATGTCACTTTTCAAAGTGCAAGGTTTACTTTGTACATCTTTTAAACTTGAAGGACCAAACTCGTAAAAGTGCAAACTCCAAGGGTATATTTTGCCATTTTTAGTTCTAAGGTCTAAAAAATTAACATTTGAAAATAATAAAAACAAGTTTAAAACATTACAAGGGATAACATAAATTAACACTTGTCCGTGGCATATCATTTCCAGATAATTGATCAAACGCTCATATTTTAGTTTATTATAACTTATAAATGTCTATTGAAACGTTAACATAAGCTTGCATGGCAATTTGGACATGTTTTGTAATTATAATCCATGCAAGGGGTATATATCATAACTTTCTGAAACTTATAACTAAAAGGGCTGAAAATGTCATTTTATCAAAGTTATAACTATAAGGGTCTATTATGTCACTTTCCAAAGTACAAGGTTTACTTTGTACATCTTTTAAACTAAAAGGACCAAACTCGTAAAAGTACAAACCCCAAGGGTATATTTTGCCATTTTTCATTCTTAAAGGTGTAAAATGTAACATTTTGAAAAAGTATAAAAACGTGTTCAAAACCTTACAAAACATAACTTTAATTAATGCTTGACGTGCTTAACATTTCCAAATATTGATCAAAACGCTTAAAACTGATTATATCGTATCACAATACTAGGGAGCTTCATATTAAGGGGTTTCATCTTGGTATTACGTTCTGACTGAGTTGTTGGGTTTACGATTCAAAGTGCCCTAGCTCCTCAAACGTTTACTGAATAACTTCTGAATTATGATGGCCCGAACGATGATACAAAAATTCTAAACTTTCCAATCAAACTCATAACTCTCTGAACCAAAGTTCTAATGTACAATCCTCCCAAGACTTGATATATTTACTCAGGTTGCTTGACGTGGCTGTTTACTATCATTTTGATGTATCAACCTTCCCCGTTAAGATTATGATACAGTCGTCAGCTTTCATTTTGGAATATTTATTACAACTACATATTCAGGTGAAGTTCATAACCTCGCCTTTACTTATTTACATGTTTTATAAACCCGCGAGGGGATACATGCTTGTTACAAACTCTTTTACATACTCGTTTATCTTATAACAACAAGATTACTTTTCAAATACTTAATGAGTTCATAACCCCATATTTCAATCTTTTGAATACTTTATAAACCTGTGATACCTGCTATAAACCATGAATACAAGTGTTTTCTAAATGTATGCTATCTAGATATGTATGCTATCCAGATATATTATTTCCTAAGTAGCTTCCAGTGCCATTATTTCCATATCATAAACCATTAATTACTTGCATTGCGAGTGAACGCAAATATTGTGAATAGATCTATTGGGGGTGACGGCTCCCGTTTGTATATGTATAGGTGAGGCGTCCCATAGGCTTGGGGTACCAAACGCACTATATTTGTCCTAATAGGTAACCTTGGCAAGTTATATTTTCCACGAGGACATCTGTCCCTAACCAATATCACTACTGTGATTTCCCTGTTAATGTATTGGTGTCATAAGCTTAGATGCAATAATAATGTTCCCCATGACAATTGTCCCTGCAATGCCAATATTTCCATTATAACTTGTATTTAACTATTACATTTTAAACCTATGAATTTCACTCAACCTTTGTGTTGACCCTTTTATGCATGTTTATCTCAGGTAATTGAGCAACTTATGGCATGGACTTGAAGATGGCTAAAACTTGTTATCATTCACACTTTATGTTTCTAGATTTTGGGACCTGCCTTTGTAAACTCTGATTTTAAATGAATGATAACGTATCTTTTAAAAACATCTCTTTTGAGTCGTTTTCTATGATTGTGTCTGTGATTCATGAAGTCATACCCCAGATTAACTTTCGCTGCTATATTACCAAAATAGGGGTGTTACAACATGACAGGAAACAGATCCTATCTTACAGATTATAAAGAAATTGATGGAGGATTTGTTGCCTTTGGAGGTAGTACTAAAGGAGGGAAAATTACATGGAAAGGTAAAATAAGAACTGGTAAACTGGATATTGAAGATGTGTATTTTGTAAAGGAACTAAAGTTTAACCTTTTCAATGTCTCATAAATGTAAGACAAGAAGAATAGTGTTCTTTTTACTGATACTAAATGTGTTGTTCTGTGTCCAGAGTTTAAGTTAACTGATGAAAGTCATGTTTTGCTTAAAGTTCCTAGAAAGGATAACATGTATAATATTGATTTAAAGAATGTTGTTCCTCAAGGAGGTCTCACTTGTCTCTTTGCAAAAGCCACATTAGATGAATCTAATCTTTGGCGTGGGAGGCTTGGGCATATAAATTTCAAAACTAAAGAGTATAATGAAAAAGAAAAGAAAACATAAAAGCCACTGTAGAGTTTACGATTCAATTTTTTGAAAATATCACACATGTGGTTGGGTTGTACATGACAGAAAGCAACATAAAGCCTCTTGTAAGACCAAGACTGTAAGCTCAATTAGCCAACCTTTACAAATGTTGCACATGGATTTATTTGGTCTAACTTTTGTAAAGAGTATAATGAAAAAGATGTACTGCCTAGTTGTCACAGATGACTTTAGTAGATTTAGTTGGGTTTTCTTTTTAGCAACTAAGGATGAGACCAGTGGAATCGTTAAGGCATTTATAACCTGAATAGAATATTAAATAAATCAAAAAGTCAAAATAAATAGATGTGACAATGGAACTGAATTTAAGAATAAGGAAATGAATCAGTTCTGTGATATGAAAGGGATTAAGAGAGAATTTAGTGTTGCTAGGACTCCATAACAAAATGGAGTAGCTGAAAGGAAAAATAAAACACTAATAGAGGCTGCTAGGACTATGCTAGCGGATTCAAAGTTACCTACTACCTTTTGGGTTGAAGCAGTTAATACTGCTTGTTATGTACAAAATAGGGTATTAGTAATTAAGCCTCACAACATGACCCCATATGAACTTTTTTATGGTAGCCCACCAATAATAAGCTTTATAAGACCATTTGGGTGTCCTGTTAGTATTCTTAACAACTTAGATCACCTAGGTAAGTTTGATGGGAAGGCTAATGAGGGATTCTTTGTTGGATACCCTGTTAATAGTAAAGCATTTAGAGTATTTAATAGAACCAGGATACTAGAGGAGACCTTGCACATTACTTTTCTTGAAAATAAACCTAATGTTGCAGGGAGTGGACCAGAATGGCTTTTTGATATTGATACACTAACAAAATCTATGAATTATAAGCCAGTTGTTGCAGGGAATCAAACTAATGGTAATGCAGGTACCAAAGAAAGTATAGATGCGGGTCAAGCTGGGAAGAAGACAGTACCTGATCATGAATAGATACTGCTACCATTATGGACTCAAGATCCATCACTCTCTAAAGGTCCAAAGAATACTGAAGATAATGCTGGTAAGAAGATTACTAAAGTTCTAGAAAAAGAAAGTAGAGTTTCAAGTAAAGAAGATGACAAGGATGATCAAGATCTAAGTGGTGAATTTGAAAGTTTGATTCAATAAGAGAATAATAGTGATAATGATGTTAACAATATTAACAATATTAATACTGTTAGTTCAACTGTTAATACTACTAGCATAAAGGATAATGATGTTGATGAAAATATAGTCTATGGATGTGCTGATGATCTAAATATGCCTAATCTGGATGAGATTGTCTATTCAGATAACGATGAAGATGTTGGTGCAGAGGCTGACATGACTAATTTGGATATACATATCCCTGTCAGTTCTATTCCAAATACCAGAATTCACAAGGATCATCCAGTTGAACAAATCATTAGAGATATACATTTAGCACCTCAAACCAAAAGGATGACAAAGCATGTGACTGCCCATGGTATGTTTAGTTTAGTGCAACAGAGAATCAACCATAAAGAGTTTCAAAATTGTTTGTTTGCATGTTTCTTATCATAAGCAGAGCCCAAAAAGGTAATCCAAACATTAAAAGATCCAAGCTGGATAGAAGCTATGCAGGAAGAGCTTCTGCAGTTTAAGTTACAACAGGTTTGGACCTTGGTGGATTTACCACATGGCAAAATAGCCATTGGTACTAAATGGGTATATAGGAAGAAGAAATATGAGAGAGGTATTGTGGTTAGAAACAAGGCAAGACTGGTTGCACAAGGTTACACTCAATAAGAGGGAATAGATTATGATGAGGTTTTTGCTCTGGTTGCTAGAATTGAAGCAATTAGGCTGTTCTTAGCCTATGCCTCATTTAAAGACTTTGTTATGTACCAGATGGATGTAAAGAGTGCATTTCTATATGAAAAGATTAAAGAGGAAGTTTATGTCTATCAACCTCCAGGGTTTGAAGATCCAGAGTTCCCTGACAATATTTACAATGTAGAAAAGGCATTATATGGTCTACATCAAGCTCATAGAGCTTGGTATGAGACTTTATCTACCTATTTCTTGGACAATGGATTTCAAAAAGGTCACATAGATAAGACTTTGTTCATTAAAAGGGTCAAAGATGATATTCTACAAATTCAAGTATATGTTGATGATATCAATTTTAGGTCTACAAGGAAGGAGATGTGTACTTAGTTTGAGAAGATGATGCATAAGAAGTTCCAGATGAGTTCTATGGGAGAGCTCACATTCTTCTTAAGACTATAAGTGACACAGAAAGATGATGGGATTTTCATCAGTCAAGACAAGTATGTGGATGAAATTTTGAAGAAGTTTGGTTTTTCAACTGTAAAGACAGCAAGTACACCTATGGAGACTTCAAAGCCTTTGATGAAGGATGAAAATGCTAAAGATGTTGATGTTCACTTATATAAATCAATGATTGGATCATTAATGTATTTAATATCTTCAAGACATGATATTATGTTTACTGTATGTGCATGTGCAAGATTCCAAGTCACACCTAAAGTTTCACATCTTCATGCTGTGAAAAGAATCTTTAAATACTTGAAAGGTCAACCTAAATTAGGCCTTTGGTATCCTTAGGACTCACCATTTGATTTGGAAGCTTATACTGATAGTGACTATGCTGGTCCAAGTTTAGACAAGAAATCCACAACATGATGTTGTTAATTTCTTGGGAGTAGATTGACTTCATGGCAATGTAAGAAGCAAATTGTAGTTGCAAACTTTACTACTAAAGTAGAGTATGTAGCTGCATCTAGTTGCTGTGGACAGGTGTTATGAATCCAAAATTAAATGATGGATTATGGATACAATTTCATGAATACTAAGATTTTCATTGACAATGAAAGTACTATTTGCATTATGAAGAATCTAGTATTTCACTCAAAAACTAAGCACATTGAGATCAGACACGACTTTATCAGAGATTCCAATAAGAAGAAGCTTATTCAGATGATCAAGATTCATACAGATCAGAATATTACAGATTTGCTCACAAAAGCATTTGATGTTAGCAGATTTCAATATCTTATTGCAAGTATTAGAATGCTTAACATCCGAAGTATTGATTGAGAGGAGGTTAATTATGTTAATACGCAATAGATTATACGTAAAGGATGATTGGAATGGAATGCAACAACTGCTAAGGATGGAATTGAGGTTAAAACTGCTAACTCAAAAGTTAATGCTGCTGGGTGAAACTTAGTACAACTATGAAAAGATTAAAGAGGAAGTTTACTACTGCTAGGTTACTGTTGGAGTTACAACTACTGAGGGTATTCTTGTTTTATAAAATGGAAACTTCACGTATATGTTTCTTTTATTACCTATTTAAGCGCATACGATCACACCATATTCGTTATCAATCTTTCTAATATTCTCTCAATTACAAACCCA
Organism: Tanacetum coccineum; assembly: GCA_026074375.1. Classification (NCBI taxonomy): domain Eukaryota; kingdom Viridiplantae; phylum Streptophyta; class Magnoliopsida; order Asterales; family Asteraceae; genus Tanacetum; species Tanacetum coccineum. Next base: position 16,648 of record BQNB010067646.1, on the reverse strand, counting down.
AACTCAATATCATCACCGACTTCAATAATTATCATCAATGGAGGCTCTAAAATTTGCTGATTCACATAACATGGTTGCTTACTTGGAAAAATCCATTGAGAATGCTGATTTTAATGAGATAGTGAACTTTTTGAATGCTAACCCAATACGATATGCCTTAACTGTGAGTCCAACTATCTATGTGTCCTATATTGAGTAGTTTTGGTCTACTGCAAAGACCAAAACAGTCAATAATGAAACACAAATGCGTGCTAAAGTTGATGGCAAGACTATAATAATAACAAAATTATCTGTGAGGAGAGATCTTCACTTTGATGATGAGGATGGTATTACTTGTCTAACAAACACTGATATTTTTGAAAACCTTCAATTGATGGGATATGAAAAGCTTTTTGATAAACTTACTTTTCAAAAATCTTTCTTTTCCCTTAAATGGAAGTATCTCATTCATACCATCTTACAATGTTTAAGTTCTAAATCAACCGCTTGGAATGAATTTGGTACTAATATAGCATCAACAGTTATATGTTTGGCTAAGAATAAAAAAATTAATTTTTCTAAATTGATTTTTGATAGTATGTTGAGAAACTTGGATCCTAATTCTAAAAAGTTTTTAATGTATCCAAGGTTTTTACAACTGTTTTTTAAAAATCAAATTGAAAATCTTGAAGCTATTTTTAATGATAAATATGATACACCTTCTTATACTAAAAAGGTTTTTGCAAACATAAGAAAGCCAGGAAAAGATTTTTCAGGGAGAGTTACACCATGGTTTCCATCTATGTTGGCATCACAAGCAGTGGAGGTGAAGGTTCAGGAAAACCTACTAAACCCCAACACATTCAGGAAAACCTACTGAACCCCAACACATACCTACTATTGCTTCACCATCTCATGTTGAACCAATCCTTACTGTTGCATCATCATCTCAACCCAAAAGACCCACAAACATAGAAGAACCAAAAGAACGACCACTGAGATATCTCAGTGTAGTGGACCTACTACTCTTGTAGTAGATGAGACTGTCTATGAGGAGAGGAGAGACAGAATGGAAAGGCTACCACTACTGCTTCTAGCTTAGAAGCAGAGCAGGACAGTGGTAACATAATTAGGACCCAATCCATGGCAACACTTAATGAGTCTATTCCTCAGGGAACTAGTTCAGGTAGTGGTCCTAGGCTCCAAGATACCATATTGGGGGACAGACCTGCTTAAACTAGGTTTGAGAGGTTGTCTAAACAATTCAATGATCCACCTCTCTCAAGAGTTAACGCACTTAGAAGTGGGAAGGACAATATGAAACTAAATGAATTGATGGAAATTTGTACAAAATTATCTGAAAGGGTTCTTGCCTTGGAGAATATCAAGACTGCTAAGGATTTGGAAATTACTAATCTAAAGAAGAGAGTCAAGACGTTGGAAAAGTAGAAAAAGTCAAGAACTCCATAACTTAAGAGGAGGTTATTCAAAGTTGGGATAGCGTCTTCTGCTAAAAAGCGTTTGGGTAATCAAAAGGATGCATCTAAACAGGGGAGGAATGAAATTGACCAAGATAAAGAGATTTCATAGTTTCAAGAGGATGCAGAGACTCAGGGGAGGTATGGTCATGATATTGAAATTAATATTGCTAGTACATCAATTACTACTGCCAGTATTAATATTACTACTGCTGAACCTGTTACTATAGCCAGTGTACCAATTACTACTACTAGTGTATTTGTTAGTAATGCTGAACCAAGTACTCCTCCAACAACAACAAAAACTGTTATTGAAGATGAAGATCTCACAATTGCTTAGAACCTTATGAAAATGATAAGTGTGAAATCAAAAGAAAAATCAAAGGAAAAAGGAGTATCTAGTGAGACTGCTACAAGACTAACAAGAGGAGTGATTATGAAAGAAGCTAGTAAGACTGCTATAAGACCAATAGTACCACCTCAACAACAACTTGATCCTAAAGACAAAGGTAAAGCTAAGATGATTGAACAAGAAAAGCCATTGAATAAGAAGGATCAGATCAAATTTGATGAGGAACTTGCTCAAAGAATTTTAGCTCAGTTATAGGTTGAATTAGAAAAAGAGGAAAGGCTGGCAAAACAAGAAGAAGAAGATGTAAATATTGCTGAATGGGATGATGTTCAAGCTATGATGGATGTAGATTATGAACTAGCTGCAAGATTACAAAGAGAAGAGCAAGGAGAGTTGACGGTTGAAGAAAAGTCAAAACTGTTTATAAAGCGCATGGACAAAAGGAAGAAGCCTTTTGCAACACTTAGAGCAAAAAAGCAGAGAAGAAAACCACCAACCAAAACTCAAAAGAGGAATCAAATGTGTACATATATGAAAAACATGGCTGGATTCACTCATAATCAGTTGAAGAACAAAAGCTTTGATGAAGTTCAGAGGGCTTTTGACAAGACCATGAGTTGGATAAACTCATTTGTACCTATGGATTCAGAGGTAGTGGAAGGTAGTAGAAAGGAAGCAGTTAGTAAAAAAAGAGCAGGTGAAAAGCTTGGTGAAGAAAGAGTCAAAAGACAGAAGGTAGAGGATGATGCTGAGAGGGAAGAGCTTAAAGCTTGTTTGGAGATAGTTCCAGGTGATGATAGTGCTGTCAATGTTGAATCATTAGCTATAAAATATCCAATAGTTGACTGGAAGACACATATTTTAGCAAAAAACAAGATGTATAATTAGATCATCAGGGCTGATGGGAGTAATAAATATTACAAGATATTCAGTGCAATGCTTGATGATTTTGACAGACAAGATGTGTTAGATCTGTACAGGCTGGTAAAGGAAAGATTTGAGATAACAAGACCAAAAAGATATGATAGATTACTTTGGGTAGATCTTATTACTTTATTTGAACCAAGTGAGGAAGATGAAATCTGGAAAACTCAACAGGACTACACATTGATAAGCTGGAGGTTATATGATTCATGTGGAGGTCATTTATTATTGATGGATACTGGAATTGCTATTCACATAATGGTAGAAAAGAAATATCCTCTTACACAAGAAATGCTTTTACAAATGTTGAGTGGGAGGCTAAAAGTTGATCATGAGTGTGAAATGGCTTATGAGCTTATCAGATTTGTCAAGTCACAGTACAAAAAGTAAAGAAATGTTTGGATACATCCTCTTAGTGAAGATAAAGCTTTTAATCAAGAAACTTGAAGATTCAAAAGGTGAACATCAAGTTTAGGGGAGGATTGTTGGGATTAAAAGGTTTCTAAGTGTTGTTGAAGTTACTTTTGCTAGTTATGAAGTTACTACTGCTGGTGAAGTTTAGAGAAAATGTTCTAAGTCATTACTACTGCTAGTATTAGTTACTACTGTTAGAGTAATATTGATGCTGCTCAAGTTAAGACTGTTTGTATAAGTTAGTACTGTTTATGTGATAAGTATAAGATATTTTTGTAAAAGATACGTATAAGTTATTTTATTAGAAGATCAAGATAACTTAGCAATATATTGTAAACATGTTTGGACTCCTTGGTGTATAAAAGGAGGTTCTAGGGTATAGAATTCATATAGATCATCTAGAAATCATTTTGTTATAGCTTCAAGGTTTTGTAAACCCTAACACTATTAAGAGTGTTCGTTTTATATTGAAGCTGAAAGGTAAACTGTTTTGTTATTCATATTATTCATTATTGTTTTATTGCTTATTCTTCTTAGTATCATCGACTAGATTTCGTATAGTCTTTGATATATTCAATCAAAGTTTCTACCATCGTTGTCTTGGATTTATTCAATACAACTAAGCCTTTTACAAGCTAAGAAAGATCTATTCAAGTGGGATCAACAAACCTTATATAAGAAAACTGTATTAACCATTATTAATCCGATTAGAACGTTGGTTTATTTATTTAGTGCAATGATTTCTTCTCTCGAGGTGGCATATCATTCTAAAGACTTAGGCGTTACATCATCCTAAAACCTAGACACATTAATTCTGTCACAATTAAAGCATCCGCATAAAGCATCCTCATTTGCTGATTATAATCTATCTTAGGGCACGTTTGGTACAGAGAATTTCAGAGATTAGAAATAAAGTAGATAATTGGATTTCTTAGAAATGAAATTCAGTGAGAAAGTTTATTGAATTCCACTTTTTGGTAGCGTTAGAGAATTGAAAAAAAAATCACGCAAATCTTTTTTTTCTTTTAAAAAAGATTTAAATAGAAAAATAAATAAATAAACAAATAATAATAATATGAAATATTATTATTTTAATATTTATAATAACAATAAATAATAAATAAATAAAATGTAAATAAATCTCTTTTGTTTTGTGACTCAAATGAATTCTCACAAGTAAGAAATAGTTTCCACATCAATTATGATGGAAATGGTTTCCACACCAATAACAAAGGACCCAACTCCTCAAAGAATTCAAATCTCCACCTTTTTTTCTTTCTCTAGTAACCAAACAATGGAAATGAAATCAATTCCATTTCTCTTCCTCTAATTCCCTCTACCAAACATACCCTTAAGAATTAAAACAATGGTGATCTTGTTAAACCCTAGCTCATAGAGACTTTACCCACCTACCGCTTAATGGCAATTTATACACTAGTACTCCACTTGTCCAAATATCCAATGGAATCATAACGTTACTTATTGAATTATCTAGGTCACCTGCTAGTCAACACAATCAATAAACCATTGGCAATATCCAATTAACTAGTTAAACCCGAAGCGTATCCTAGACACAGACTTAAAAGGACAATATTTGTGTAACTATAATTCTAGATGTATAAATCACTATATGGAGAGCCATCACGGACTCTAGATCTACTTGGTCTGATTTACTAGATCCAGTTGTGACAGGTAGCATACAAAAGCGTGTAAACATGTATAAATTGATAAACATAAACAAGCACCCAACGATAAATCAAAAAATCGAGATAAACAAATACCAAATATTCAAATCTTCATAATAATGGCTAATACCCGAAGGTATTAGCCTTCAAACGTCATAATAAATACAAGAGCAATTATATAGCCAAGGTAAACTAACCGAGTTAATGAATGATACCAAAAACTAAACGATTACTAAAGTATATGAAATTACACGTTGTCTCCTGTGGAATTGATAACGTTGCTCGACCTCTTCTACACTTCTTCTTCTCTGAAAATCGACTTTTGTGATTTATGTATCGAGAATATGATTTTGCACACTTAAAACTCGTTTTTGAGTTTTCTATTTATAAGGTCTGGAATTCGGTTGGATACGGCATATTAGGGATTTCTTGGAGTAGGACTACGTTTGATATCTTCCAGAATATTATATTGATTCCATATCTTGAATACGACGTATTGAGTCTCTCTAGATACGGCATATCGATCTTTATTCCTGGGTGTTCTTTGGTGAGTTCAGACGCGAATACACCGTATCTTCCTTGATGGATACGGCGTATTGGTCCTCGAAATAGTAATCTTCAAAATATCTTCATTTTAGCTCCAGAATGCACGCCTTTTGCTAACTTTCACCAATAACTCCATAATTACTGCAATTCTCAAATATAAACGATTAAGTAACAATTCTTTCCAATAACTATACAAAATGGGTTAATAACATGGGATAAATAATGCTAGTAAATAGACGTTATTTGATGTCATCATTTTCTTCGATCGTTCCTCCAGGATGGAAACGGACGTCACCAATCTTCTAGAGTCTCCAATCTTTTCGCTCTTCCATACGCACATAAAGTCGTTACGTCAAGGAGTAAGGATCACTAACCTTAAGTCAGGTGTCGCTTAGTGCCTTATTATGATCCTCGACGACATCAGGTATACTTACAACTATACTACCACTACATTCTGTTTCGAGGAAAGAAGTCTTTTTCGCGGCCATCAGTTGATACATCAAAGGCAATATACATTCAATGTAGGAGAAGTCTTCTCCATTTCTCACTTTCAACCTCGTGACTAACCATCTCAACTTCCACCCACCATAGGAATCTTTACATCTCCAAGAAGATTCCTTCTCAGTGTCGGTATCAGGTTTACACCTTTGGTAGCTCAATTCTACCATTGCTCACTAGCACGCCGACTATACTTGGTCTTAACACGTCTTCATAACAATCATCGATCTTAAGTACGACGAACTAAACTTCACCCCTTTCTAGACATACTCGTTCTGAACAATACCGTAGGAATTTCCTCTTAAGGACAACTCGGTCATAATGACTCGCATGAGACTCTCTCTATGCAGTCAATAAGAGTAGGGTTACTTGCATAAGAATCCCAAATATTTATTTCAATTATCAATCATTTTAATGGTGATGATTTATCCGACATAGCGTGGTTCTTCCTAAATTATGCATAGTTGATCAGGTTATGCATAATTGAGGACCAAACGACATCATGTCCTTCCTCGTCAAAACGTTTCTTTTCCATACGCTACAAGTAAAAATCAAATTAGTTCAAAAGAAAGAAAAGAAGATAGCACCACCTTCCATTTTTAGTATTTAAGAAGGAAATTTATTCATATATGTTATGTTATAATATAAAAATACCTATAATTTTTTTTTCTTTTTTTTCTTTTAAAAGAATGTTTAGTTGACACCATAGGGGCAGTTTATGAAACTTGAAAACACATTTTTCCATTGTTTACACAAACAATTTATTCAACATAGTCAATATGATTTACGCAACGACATTTGTTCAACACATAAATTCGTTATTGCAATTCACAGTTTCAAAATTATCAATTCACAAAATGTCATTAAATACATTTTGGTCAACGGTTACAGCAAATTTCAAAATCAATACCCACTCATGGACAATGCAAGTAAGTATTATACACGTGCGAAAGATCCACCAACTGAAATCATTCCGCACTCGTGGTTAAGTCAATCTAGTAACAGAGTTACTAAAAACATCAACATCCACAATCATACAAACTCATAATCAAATGATAATCATAATTTCATAACCATAATAATAACAATACTGGGGGTAGTACACGTACAACCAAAATCCCCCAAGAGTTACAAATCTCCGGTTCTAAGACCGATACATCCCAATCATGATGATTCTAAGTTTCTAGTACAGAAATCCTGACATATCCAAATGGTTGCGGTGTTTACAAAAACCAAAATACACCTGGCAACATGACCTCACTAACTGAAACTAGCAGTTTAGTGGCTATACAATGGTCATAACCAAATCCAAAAATCAAAATAAACTACTAATAGGACTACTGGGGTCCTGGTAGTATTCTCTCCAATGTTGCAAGCCGCCTCTCCAATCCAAAAATACACCTCATCGGTGTGCTCTCACAGCTTCCCATCTCACTAAATGTAGTCTGCAGATGCTGGATCTGCGTGTCTCTCTGCTGCACATATGCTTGTAAAGCCTGGACCTGCTAAGTCAGCCCAGCAATCATCTTATCTCTCTGGGCCATAATCTGCTGACCCTACTCAACCTGAGCACCAACCAGCTCCCATCTGTCTGCAGCATGAACCATTTGGGATGCTATCACCTGTACTTGTCCCTCAACAGCAACGACCCTAAGGCCTATATTCCCAATGGAAACTCCAGCTGCTACTTTCGCCACACTCACTTGGATAACCTTCTACACCAGCTGCCCATACCCGTACTCCAGGTTACCCAAATAGGTACTCAAGTCCTCAATCACAGATGGAGGTATAGGAAGTCCTAAGGCTGAGTGAGGAAAGGACGGTCCCTCAGCAGCCGTAGTAGATGGACCTCCAACCTCATAGACACTCGGTGAGGGCACCGCTAACATCGGAGATGGTTGGTGGGAGCCATCAGCCACTCCTTATTTACCTCTCAATCCTCCTCCTTGTCAAACCCATCGGAGGCATCATCCTCGAAATTGTCATCGCCAAACAACACAGCTAAGTCCTCCTCCATATCCATCACTGGAGCATCCATCTGCTCCTCCTCTATATCCACCACGGGAGCGATCACCTGCTCCTCCTCTACCTTAGCTACTGGCTCAACAACCTCCTTAATAGCAGGTATGACCATCAGCTCAGCCACCATAGCTTCAAGCTCTCCAAGTAAGTAATCATCCATCTCAAGACACCCGTTGTTGTTGTTCAGGCCACTAGCATACCCTGGTAACGGTCCGGGTGCGAAGAAGTCGTAGGCTGGGTGTGGCTCCAGCTCATTTATAGGGAATTCGAATACACGATCCGACGACAGAGGTTCGCCCATGATACTACAAAAGAAAAGAAATACTTATGTTAGTAACCACCATACATAATTTTAATCACATGTAAAAATTATACTCATCACATACTAGGATGGTTTCATAACAATGCGTTAAATGCATAAAGAAAATTTTTAAAGTTTTTTGCGAGATACGAATACAAAGTTATGTATATATAACCATACATCATAGAAAGGATGCCATATATATATATATGTATAGTTACACACATAATATGCCATCAATATACCACATAAGGCTTTTAAGGATCGGGAATGATGCGCACGCGGATATCGGACAACGGTGAAAGACTCGTGAATATTTCCGAAAACAGTTGTAGTCCAATTTTGTAAAACGACTTAGTTCACTACAACTCGTGCTCTGATACCACTCTGTAACACCCCAAAAACACCCCCAAAATACGATACGCAACGGAATACAACATTTGGGGTGCTAGTTCATAATACATGCACACGAGTCCCAGTAAACGTTCAAAGATACGTTTATAAATCACAATTTCATTTATTAGAAAGATCAGAGTTACATAGGTCCTAATACCAACGTAGAAATTTATTTCTAAAAGTCACAAAACGACTTGATTTCTAAAACATTTATTTAGTTTATAATACTACTTCACCGATGCACCGTCCTTGATATCCGCATTCCATCCCGTCCAGCCATCCATTGCAATTAACCTGGGATACATGCTTAAAAACGTCAACAAAACGTTAAGTGAATTCATAGAGTTTACACACAACCCGTTATAACGCATATTTGGATCAACAAACCGTGTAACATTGCTCGCAAGCCAAGTTATATATAAATAATGTATTCCAACTAATGAGCCCGTGTACCGACACTTATGACATTCATCCCGCAGGACAAAATAATGTCCGAGAAGTATGCCCCTTCTCCCATTACTATCTACAAAATGTCTGTTACAGGGTGCTCACTTATTAATCAAGGATTCATACCCCGGATAGGGTTCTCAAACCCAATAGATCTATTTAATGCATTAGCATTCACCAACAACAAGGCAATTAACGGTAACACAGTGAAAGGCATATACCCAATAGTTCACGGAACCATATTTAGTATCAAAACACATTGCGTTATCATTTTCAAAATAAGTAAGTATCCTCCTCGCGGGTTTAAAAACATTTAAAACACTTAAAAAGCGAGGCTATGAACTCACCTTGATCGAATCCGAAGATCAAATAATCGAAACAATCTACGGAAAATCAACGAACATGATCACGACCTATAATTTATGTCGCTCGATCACTATGCCAAAAAGTATAATCAACGATGCGTTCATCGTATCAACAAAATCATATATATATATATATATGTATATATATATATATATATACATGTGATGAGAAATCCACTTGCGCCTTAGATCCTAAAACCCTACAATATTAGGTTACGATCATTCCTTTTTATTTATATTATACATCTCTTAATCAAAAACTTTCTATTTTAGGAAACTTTCTAATTTTGGAAAGATATTATTCCCGAAAAGTTACCATATTTAGTAAGTCTCGTTATCCAATTATATATATAATAATATTTATTTATCTCGTCGAACCTTCGACATTCAATTAATTACTTATACCGGTACTATATTCTGATTATTACAAAAGTTTCTATTTTTAGAATCTACTTCGTTCATAATAATGGCTAAGTTTAAAATATCTTACTTGTATTAATAATAGCGTTTACTTACTTTCATTATCCCTGACAACTTTAGTATTAACTCGTTGACTTTCAAAAGTCAACGTTAGACTTTGTTTGACTTGACTTTTTATACACATTTTACATATATATATGTTATTAAATCTGACCCGCTCCAAACTTTTTAGCTTTAGCAGAGACTCGAAACTTGACAGAAAATGACCAAAATACCCGTGCAAGTTTCTGCAGGAACCTTGACATTTTTAATAAAAACGCAGACTTTGACCTTGGGTTTTGACCCGTTATTACTCGATTTTAAATCTAGCGAGCCTCGGGGCAAAGTAAAACATCATTCTGAGCAATTGTCGTGTTTCGTCGGAAGGCCGAAACGGACTCGAAAGTGCTCAAAACGAGCGTTTAATTTCCTGACAGCACACACAATTATCTACAAGTGCTGAGTTTTTACGCCGAGAATATATATCTCGTTTAGCTCTAACTTTTTCGTTATTAGGAGTTAGAAGCTCCATTGTATGTCAAAAGCGACCGTCTAAGAATGAATTACCATATTTTTCAATCAAAAAGCAGATTTTATAAAATCTCGACCCTCGTTTACCGTGCCAAAGTTTTTGCACAAAGTACACCTGTATAAATCACGCTAAAACTTATTTTTGACCCAAAAGCTCATCTAAAATGCATCTAATATGGCCTATAATTTATACTTAACTCGCTCAATCATTTTATAACATCAACTAGCTAATCGGCGCAAAATCTTGTCGAAAGTGAACAAAACAAAAATAGAAAGAACGCTTACAATGCTATAACAAGCAAGGTCGGACTTGATGAATTGTCAAACTCGTCTTCTTTGTTCCTTTGGCCGAGACCTTAGACCCCACGGCTAAACCCAAACCGAACCAATTTAAGCCTGATTCTAAATTAATTAACCCTTTTAAATATATATAAATAAATATATAATACTTATAAATATATAATTAGGACAATTATTAAGAAAATCAACAAAACCGAAAGTAGTATATGATATTCCCGGGTCGTTATCCCCGATGAGGAAAGCAATTAAAAGCCGAGAGTCGTTTTGATATTTGATGTTTGAATGGAACAAGATTCTTGATTAGTTTTCTAATTCTATAGGAAATTATTTGATATTGATTTGTTTGAAACTGAACAATGTTTTTTCTTTGAGAGAGATTGAGGTTTTCTAAGCTCTATTGGAAATTTAAAAGCATATTACACTAAAAACAATTAAGGCAATACTAATTTATACTAAGAATGCAAACGAAAAATTGTTTGTTTTGAACGAGGGTAAGCAAACCGTGCTTAAGCTCAAATTTGTCCGCGGTGATTTCGGGCACAACGATGGCATCCTCGTAACCCATGGTGGGTGCTTTTAGCATTTGAGCCATAGTACGATTATCGTCCATCGTAACTACGGGAGGAGCTTGATTTTCAATTGGTTCTACAAGATTGAATGGTTCAACAATAGTCGGGTTGACTTGTTCTTGTTGACGGTTAGAATTACGAGATTGAGAACGAGTGCGCATGCACTAAAATGTAAAAAGAAAATTTATACTAATTTTTTTTTTTGTTTTTTTTTTTGATTTTTTAGGTTTTATGGACAATGAGATAAGACACTTAAACCTAATAATCAACTCGCTTCTTAGTAACTCTTCAAAAGAAAAACGCACAAAGGAGTTTGTTTAACTTTCGAAGGTGAGCCGTACGTCGCGAGAGACACAAAAGGTAAGTTTTTGATCTTTGGTTCGGGAACTTATGAATGGATAATACTTCAGTTGAAAGTATTATATGTTGGTGTTCTTTTGCCAACTTGTTAAAAAAATTTATTTCCTTTTTATGGACAATTTTTTTATTTTTGATTTGTTTTTTTTTTAGATTTTTGGTTTTATATTATAATTATACTAATAAAAGAAAGTGAAAATATTTTTGTACTTCTATATATTTTTTTATAACAAGAAAAATAACTTTACACGGAAGGGTCTTCAAACACAAATTTTTCAAACGGATTTAACAATCGTAGACAATTCTCCCCGGCAGCGGCGCCAAAAACTGATTCTAAATTATTTAACCCTTTTAAATATATATATAAATAAATATATAATACTTATAAATATATAGTTAGGACAATTATCAAGAAAATCAACAAAACCGGAAGTAGTATATGATATTCCCGGGTCGTTATCCCCGATGAGGAAAGCAATTGAAAGCCGCGAGTCGTTTTGATATTTGATGTTTGAATGGAACAAGATTCTTGATTGGTTTTCTAATTCTACGAGAAATTAAATGCAATTTACACTAAGAACAATTAAGGCAATACTAATTTATACTAAGAATGCAAACGGAAAATCCTAAAAGCGAGCTAAATTATCAACTATATCAAAATTAAACCCTACACAAGAAATTTTTGCATGTAAACCTCAAAAATGACAAAAGAAAATTTTCTAAAAAGGAATTATATTTTTTTGACTTTTTAATAATTAATTATGAATTAAAAACTAATTTAATCTATTTAAAATCCTAAAAAATGACAAATTAATCCCTAAAAGTTCTAAAAAATGATTTTCTACCTTAGAAAAGTCTAAAATATGATAAAAACTAAGAAAACTATTTTTCCCTACTTTTTATAATTAAAAACTATTTTCTAAAATTAATTTAAAAAGCTAAAAATGAAATTTAAAATCTAAAAGTGATAAAAATAATCTTAAAACTTGTAAACCTAAAAGTATTTATTCTAAATCTAAAAACTATTTTTTGTATTTTTTTTAAAATTAATTTACTAATTTTAAATGACTTTTTAATTTTTTTTACCTACGAAAATTCAAGAAAAATACTAAATAAAGATGAAAAATTCTGAAAAATTCACTAAAAGTCCTAAATGCTATAAAGGATGCAAGAAAAATAAGCTGGTTGAACCAGCTTATCAAATAAGCTCTAAAAAGTCCCTAATAAGCTACGGCTTTTAATAATGAAAAGAGCTCAAAAAGTGGGTAAATAAATTAATGGTGCAAAGCTTGACAGAAAAATCCCAAGGGTGCGTGTGGTAGTGAGTGGTGGTGTTAAAACGTGTTGGTTGAGTTTGTAGAGGTCCAAGGTTCGAGCCTTGTGCTCACCTTGGACTTCCAAACTCCCAATACGTTTTTCTTTTTGCAAATTTTTTAACCAGCTTATAAATAAGCTGTAAATGGAGAACTTTAATGAAAACAAAATTTTTAGAATTCAAAAATAAGCACGAAACAAGCAAGTTAAAAAGACAGAATGCTAAACTAACTTAAAAGGCAAATACCAAACTGTTAAGCATATTTAAGGACAAATAAGCTTATCAAAAAGGTAAATAAGCTAACTCAGATATTTCACTACACCTAATAAGCAAATGAAAACAAAAATAAGCTAAGATATTAAGCTAATATAAGCTAAAAATGACAGAGTAACTAAAGAGCTTAAACACTTACAATTTTTAAGCTACAATGTAAATAAGCTTAAATAAGCTACCCTATAAACTAACTAAGCTACTTTCTATTCTAATATTCCTAATAAGCAACTAGAAATAAAAATAAGCAAATAAAAATAGCCAATAAGCTCAGAAAATCAAATAAGCACTTATGCCAATACTTGCATACCAAACAGCCCCAAATGAGCACTTTTGGGCTTAAAATTAAGCCTCTAAACGGAACCTTATGGCTTAAGGGCTTATATGCCCTTAAAGCTCATACAATAAGCTTCTAAATTCAGCAAAGACATTTGGGTTTGAAAAACAAATAAGCAAAGAAAAAGCCTTTTGAAAAGTGTTGTTTGAACTTAGCATATGCTAATTTTGCAAAGAGGATTTTACCAAATTTAAGACTAACTTTAAGCTCAAATAAGCAATTGTAAATTGATAAAAAGCAAATTAAGATAAGTCTAGAACCCAATAAGCAAATAGAAATAAAAGTCTAGCAATTTGATCAACAACTAGTTACTGAAAGAGCAAAATGAAATAAGCTAAAATGCCTTGGTGCATGGCATTGATTTTGAAAAACACCAATTTTGAGCATAAAAATAAGCTATAAAACATAACCTTATGACCATACCACCTTCAAACAGATAAATTATGGACCTCAAAGGGCAATTAACAACAATCAATAAGCATTTTGAAACATGGAATAAGCAAGAAAAAGCAAATCAAAAAGCTAATTTTTCCTATTTTCAACACTTAGGTAAATTTGACAGAAAATAATGGAATCAAAAGCACACTACTAGACACTTATACTCTTCCAATAAAACTCTTAAACATGCATGAAAAACACAAAAATAAGCAGCTAAACAAGGCCTAAGCAAATAAGCTATTTTACAAGCTTAAAACATCACAGAATCAAAACACACATACAAATAGCTTGAAAATTGAGTTTTAATACCACTTAAACAGGCTTATCAAAGTTGGCTTAGTGACCCAAAAGAGTTTTTAAACCATTTTGAACACTGTCCTAAATACCCCTTTAGATTTTGGAAAATGTACTTTAAGCTATTTTTGATATGTTTAAAGCTGTGAAAGTTAAAAACAGATGAATATTAAGCAACATTAAGCATTTATAAGCAAGTTTCAACAAGAAATAAGCACTTAAATAAGCTATTATAATCAAACAGGTTATGCACTTTTTAAGCTATTTTGGCTGTTTTTAAGGAAAACTTGAACAAAAGATATTTAAACCATAAATTAAGCTAAACAAGCAATGAACATCCTAACTAAAAATGAATAAGCACATATAAGCAAACAATAAGCAGGGATACGCTAGACTAAAAAAAAGCAATAATCAAAATAGAAAAGCTCACTTTGAGGTCCAAGCTTTTGATGAAGACCTAAGATCTAACCTAACTAACCCCTAGGTCCAGCTCAACTTCTCAAAACCCCTTTTATACCCCAATAAGCTCATAACCATAAGTCACAGCAACTTTCAGAAATATAAACCAAAACCATACAACCTTTCAACCATAAACCATAAATCTTTCTTCCACAGCTTCTTTGATATTTGAGTGAGTTTTGAGTGAAGGAGCTTAGACTTATAAGCTATGAGTGAGCTTATAAGTATAAGCTGTTAGCTTATTTAACTCTTAATTAAAAAACAGTCTATGTGAGATTTCTTAAAAACTAGTAAGATTAAAAAGGCTCAACAACAATAATTAAAGAAAACAACAGCTTAAACAAAATCAAACTTTCATTAATAATTAAAAATGATTACATGACTTAAAAAAATTACAATATTTAAGCTAAAAAGAAAAAATGGAAAACTGGAACTCTCCTCTTCTGGTCTTGATGTCTTCTTATATAGGCAGCGTGAAACCCTAATCTTGATGTAGCATCTAGCCCTCTTCAATTCAGCCGTTGGATTGAAGTAGCCACCAAGGGATTAATCTTATCCCTTTGAATGAATTGGAGGGTGAGATGGTGCCAGTTGGAGTATGGTCCAAGGGGTGGGTTTGTGGTGTGTGAAGGCTGTCAATGGAGTGGGGGACACAATGGAGAAGATGGAGAAATAGTACTCTCGTTTTTTGGCGGGATGTATGTAAGAATGGGATGAACACAATATTTGAGTTACTGGCGTGAAGGTTGAAGGTTTCACAACTTGGCCCTAGAGGTTTATATTGTTGTTTTCTGGCATTTATTGTGTTGCAAGTTTCGTCCTTGGTGGTGTAATAGTTTATTTGTGGGTTAGCAAGAAAAATCCCTCAAGTTTTATATCTGTTTACACCGTTAGTCCTTTTAGGGACTAATGGTGTAAGGGATAAAAGGGTTTTGGGGTTAACGGGAGTTATAAGGGCTTTGGGCTTGTTTGTTGGGCCGGTTATAAATATAAAAATTGGACTTGGGCTTTTATAAGTCTTTAAGGTATAAGTGGGCTGACCCGGGCCCACTAGGTGGGTACGGGTGGGCCCACTTTTGGCAATTTAGGTTTTCGGGTATGGTTTTTGATGCTTTTTCCGAAACCACTTCTCGGGGTTGACTTTGACTTGATTTGATTTTGACTTTTCTTTGACTTTTGGCTTTGACTTGCCTATTCTTTGACGCCCTTTCCGGTCTCGTGCTTGGTTTTGTCATTTTGGCTTCTATTTTTGTCCTTTTCTTTGATATCCATTAATTGCATAATACAAATGTAAAACATACAAATACAATGTATTTTTGGTACGTTTTTAGTCATTTAAGTTCGCTTAATATGAAAAATGGTATGTGTATTTAAACACATATCAAACAACATATAATTCGAATTTATATACATGCTATTTTATTTTATAAACTTATAAAATAAACCTAGATGGTAAAGAACAATATAATAAATATATAAACATGTAAATGGAGTATTAGAAAAGATTAGGGTTATGATTTAGACCTTTGAAGAGTAGATGATAATGATACACAAATCTAAACCTAAGTATTTCACTAAATACTTAACAAGAAAACCCTAGCACTTTACTTGAAACCTTAGATTTCTTTCTTGTGTAAACCTTGTATAAATAACCAAACAAGCTTCCAAATCAATTTGTAACACCTTAGATATGCCTAATATCAACCCTTTTACACTTGTAATACTTGAGAAATTAAAACTATGATTTATTTGAGAGGGGTGTTTCAAGCCGTGAGCTATGGAGTACCAAAGGAAGAGTTTTAGTTTGAGTTTTTGGTTGAAAATGTTAAGTGTGCGTAAGTGTTGCTTTATGACTCCTATTTATAGCACAAGATCTTGTAAAATACCACTTAATCAAACCATGGAATGGTTT
>BQNB010067645.1:2282-32240 GCA_026074375.1 Tanacetum coccineum | reverse complement strand
AATTATTGTACTAGACTAGATCTATCCGCTGCGCACTCGTATGAGTTAATGGTTAACTTGATTGTTAAATTCCAACACTTACTGCTACCATTTTATCAATATTTATCTTCTCATTGACAACATTTCTTTTACCACTAGTACCAATATCAGCCCTGTCAACATCCATCTTATTCTTTCCTTGAGCATTCCCCTACCCTAGATCATCAACTGCTTCATTGCTTTTCTTTATAGGAACATATTGAGAATTGTCACTTCTATTAAATTTTTGACCCCCTACCATTCATACCACCTCTACTCCTTCCACCAAAGCCACCTTACATTGTTAACAACATTCTCTAGTTTTTGATTTTTCATTTCTGCTCTTGGTTTCTTCTCAGCTTAAGTCAATTCCCTATTAGTACGCTTATCATTGCCATGACCAAATACCTTACATTAAGTGCAAATGGATATTCAACCTTAAGCTCCATAGATCTACCAAGGCTTTTATAACACACTTCAATACTGTCCACAAGTCCCTTAGCAGCATCTACATCAACTAAGACCCTGACAAAGCTTGCCCTACCATATGCTTTTTCACACATAGAGGTGGTAATCCTATCCATGATGATAGGATTACCACTCATACTATCAATCCTACCGATTCCCTCTTGAATTCCATGCTTCCAATGTGACATTCATGTTCTTAACCCATAACGGGACCTTTGTAGGCGCCAGTTTAGTCATACATATCCCTGCCTCCCACTTTTGGACAAAAAAAGGCTTTCCATATACTAACCAAGGTTCATTCTCTAACACATATTGCATATCCTCTTGTGCCTTAAACTTGAAGAATCACAACCCACACTCATTCATTATAATATCATCTTAGTGATATGCCCTCCACATCCTCCTTAAATGACCCAAAACCTCTCTATGACTCATCTTTATTCCCACAAAATAGCCTACCAATGTCATAACCCATGATTTACTACCCTCAACCACAGGATGAAGGTGAAAAACCTTTTTCCCTAACTCATTCTTGTTAGTATTAATGAAATAGGGAAAAAAGTTGTTTACCTTGATCCTGTAGTTGAGGAGAGTAGTAAGCATGGGTTATGACATTGGTAGGCTATTTTGTTGGAATAAAGATGAGTCATAGGGATATTTTGGGTCATTTAAAGAGGATGTGAAAGGCATATCACTTTGATGATGTTTTAATGAATGAGTGTGGATTGTTTTTCTTCAAGTTTAAGGCATAAGATGTATGAAATATGTGTTAGAGAATGGACCTTGGTTTGTAGATGGGAAGCCTCTTTTTGTTTAAAAGTGGGAGGCACGGATAAGTATGACTAAACCGTAGCTTACAAATGTCCCATTACGGGTTGAGATCATGAATGTCCCGTTGGAAGCATGGAATTTAGAGAGCATCAGTAAGATTGCTAGTAGGATTGGTAATCCTATCATCATGGATAGGATTACCACTTCTATGTGTGAAAAAGCATATGGAATGGCAAGCTTTGATAGGGTCTTAGTTGAGGTAGATGCTGGTAAGGAGTTGTTGAAAATATTGGAGTGTGTTATAAAAGGCTTGGTAGATCTATGGAGGTTAAGGTTGAATACCCATGGAGACCCCCTATTTGTAGTATTTGGTCACGGCTTTGATAAGTGTACTAATAGGGAATTGATTGAAGCTATGAAGAAACATATCGCGAGTGGCGTTATGGTGTCTCAAGCCGTTATCCCCAGCCCAAATGGTCCGGGAAAACGCCACACGACGACGCGAGACACTGTACCGTGTCTCGCGTTTTCGTGTTTTGGCGTTTTCGCGTAATTTTTATTTTTTTTACTTTTTATTAAATGTGGGGTCACCATAACATCAAAAATTGTGGTATTAACTAGGGAGGGTGATTTTGGTGTTATGGAGAAAAGTGGTGCTTTTTCCACGGCTCAAGCACGAAAATACGAAACCATACCCCGTGCTCTAAATAATAGAAGGAATGTAAGAAGTGAAACTATGAATAAAACCTTTTAATCTATTTGATATCTTCGATAAAGAGTCCGTATAAAATCTCCATAATTGTGACAACAAATTTGTAAACCAAATTAGGAGTTGGTGAAATCGGAAAGTGGGTTAATTTCTGAATGAGTAACATCTCAACAATAACAAAGAGTGGGGATTTTGGTGAAGTGGAAAATAATGAGGGATAGATGCATCACCATTTAATCTAGCACAAAGTGGAATGGAAGTATATTTTTATTCCACATATTAGTTTAGGTAGATTAAATTTATAGGCTAACACAATTTTTATACGAAATTAAATGCCATGTTTCTTCTTTTTCATGGTATTGTGATGTTTATTTAAAAGTAGAAGTGTTGCAGAATAAAGTCTACAAGGCTGATTAATTACAGCCTAGGCGTTACAAGGCAACTTACCTTGCTGATTTATGTATCTGGGTCAAACAAATAAGTCAACCGTGGTCAGCGATGATTAACGGTGGTCAAACTTGCCGAAAACCTTCTAATCTCGCCGGAAGTACCTAAAACACACTGTAAAATTGTTTTGATCACTTATATTAACTGTTTAAATATATTACCAGATATTTTTAGAAAAAAATCTTGCCAATAATACTTAAAACTAGCCAGAAATACACAAAACTTGCCGAAAATACCCAAATTTTGCCAGAAATGCCAATCTGATTAATTCCACCTAGACCGATTACAAGCTACAAGTTTGTCGACCGTTCGGCTAACGATTCTCGATTTTTACAACCTTGAAAAGTAGCAACCTTTATTCTTAAAATATGTTAAAATAATTTATTCTTATAGTGAATTTAAGTACTATTTTCTTTTGGCTTTAATAAATTCAAGATGTGGTGCCGGGAGGATCTCCATTTGGTCACATGTTGATAGTTAGAATAAGGAAGTGTAAGCCTTCTCCCCTCCTGTTTTGTCGTCCATTAATATGATATCTCAAGGGTTGTCCGGGAGTACTTATCTAAGATAAGCATATAAGTAAATAAGAAATCACAAACATTTTTTCAATCATGAATGAGTTTTTTAAGTAGTTTCAAGATGGTCTAACCTTCATTCTTTGTATTGAAGTCGGATTCATTAGGAACTTTAGACTTGGATTTAGAATCGTGTATATATACTAATGACATTATATTGAGTGATGGTCTTGGAAGGTTGAATTGCCTTACTAATAGAAACCTTTACACTTTTCAAAATTATTCACTCTTTGGATCACAAAAGAGGGAACCACCATTAGCAACACTACGTGCTCAAGAAATTGCTTCCTCCTCAATTTACAAAGCATGTAACTCCATAACTACATTTAAGGTCGACTTAATTTTCAAAAAGCACTTTGAGGTTGAATTTTTTTCACAACATAATCTGCGAGAACAACATACAACTTTTTTTGTTGATAACTTTTTCGCTTTACAACAATATCCTAATTTGTGATCCGAATTTAGCATAGTTGAAAATTCAACTTTAGTATGATGTATATAAATAAACCATTAAGGCATATTAATGTTGATGTACATACTCTTAATATGCATCCCTCTCATGATTCGTGCGGTTGTATTTACATTAGAGATGCTTCATGTTTCTAACTTTGGAATTAGCAAAATACATTGAATTTTGTCTTTATCTTATGGGTGACGAAGTTAGTTGAGTCATTATTAGTGATGTTTTGTGTATCTACATTCATACTTATTTCCTTCCTAAGTGTCATTTTATGTTTCAAATTGCAGGTTATTGATTTCATATTACGTTGGTCGTACACATTGCAAATAAAAGTTTTGTTATGAGGAGTTGTTGATGAGTGGTTGCTGATGGGTGGTTCCTGATGAGTTGTTGGTGATGAAGGATTGCTGACGAAGGGTTTCTCATGGTTGCTGATGAAGGGTTTCGAATTATGTTATTTGGGTTGCAGGTTACTACATATGGAAGAATAGAAATAATTGGGTGTTCGACGCAATTAGAGAAAGACCAAGCAATTATTCTAGGATATCCATCCTTAGTGTTATGTATGGAATTTGTAGATGATCAAATAAAGAGGCCCACAATGAGAAAATTGAATCGAGAGGCTTGGTAGTTTAGACGTTTGTGATATTAATTTTTTAGTTCAGTAACACATAATTGTCTCATTTTTAAGCAATGTGCCAAAACTGACACTCTTTGTTATGTTATTCTTTTGTGTGATATTTGTCCTTTTTTGGTTTATTAACATACAAAATTAAAAAGCTTTATTTTTAAAATGAATTTTAGCGATGCTACAAATGCGTTACAAAGAAGTTACTTACTAAGGATAATGCTACAAATGCGTTACAAGGAATTTTAAAATGTTCTTTTTGAAAAATGATAAATTTAAATTCTTTGTTTTCTGATAACTTTTTTAGGAGACAATGTGTAATCCTTTATATATGTAATGATAAGTAGAAAGTTTATTAAGTTATTTTTTATGCATCATTTCTTATATTTTGAGTTTATGCGCTAACCTCTTATTTATTCTAATTTAAAATGTATGTGTTGTTGTATATTTTAATTGATGGTTTGATTTGTTGTTTCTTTTTTTTATATATACACTTGAAGATGCCTCGAGGCACTCAAATTATTGGTCATCTTTCATAAAGTTGTTACTTTGATTGTTTCCTATTCCAGGTGTCTTACAAATCTAACCATTACTTGCTTTTAGAACTACAATGCCAAACTGTCTGATTTTGGGTTGACAAAGGATGGGCCAGCTGATGGTCAAAGCCATGTCTCTACACGTGTTATGGGTAACCATGGCTATGCAGCTCTTTGTTTTGTTTAAGGGTATATGTTTTTTTCTAAAAACCCTAATGAAACTGCGCAACTTGTACATTGTATCAACACTAATGACAATTAAATTAGAGGACCTAAGTTTATAATATAATAGATTGTAATAAAAAAATAATTTAGATTTTTTATTGTTATAGATGATGTCGTTGATGAAGTTACCACTAAAACATGTAATAAGTTAATAAACTATGTATATTTTCGTTAGATGAGTGAATTCATTTAGTTTATACTTTTACAATTTTATATGTAGGAAATATTTTAATAAAAATATATGAAGTGAAAATGAAGCAACCAAAAGGTTTTAAATGAAGCAAACCAATGGTTTAAAGTTATGTCAACATGACTTTTAAAGGCTTGGATATACGTGTTTTGTCGATATATCGATTGTACTAAAATGCTATGAATTTGACACGCAAGATATACGAGAAAGCGATATAAATCTCACTGAAAACTTGATGATGTTCATATGACAGAAAAAGAGGGATGATATGGGATGGATGTAAGATTTGGAAGCGTGTTTTGAGTGTAGAAAGTATTAGATGAGTATTGGGACACATTATTGCTTATCTTTATGTTTTCTTTATTTCCTTGAATCATGAAACATGTTATTATTTGTATACTTACTTAGTATAATTGGTGAAAATGTTAGTAATTAATGAACAAAGTTACATGCAATGGATGCATTATATATATGAGATAAGGGAAGTTTGGATATATTTTAGTTCATGTTGAATATTATTTAGTTTATGTTCTCGATTTCATAGTTGTTGGGTATGTTTTTAATTACTTTTTTTGTATTCAGTTTGCATAACATTTTGAAAAAATATGGTGTGAGATATATGCAACGGTGTAAAATCATGTGTTATATATGTTGCGTTTTTTTCAATTAAACATATTTGGCACAAGAGGTTGCGATTTTGATTACACTACAACAAAAACTTACAAATAGATTATGTGTTAAGTTTGGTATATGATTTTTCATCTTTTTAATATACTCTAACGTATTACACTAATCAACTACGGAGTTTGTTACACTAAAATATAAAATTGACATAAAATATCTCTATAGAATTACTAATAACTACTCATATATATATCATCAAATCCTAACCACCCACTAATACCACTATACATGTCATGGAAGTTAATACTATATGAGTGGGCCGGTTTTATTATAAAAACTAACTCTTTAGAAAACAGTTAACAAATATTTATATAAGTGGTTTTCTCATATTTATTAGCTTTAATATCGTATAGTATTGGTTGTTTATGGACGCAAACGTTAACATTATTCGTGATGTAATTCCTGTAAAATGTTCATGGAAGATTAAGGTGAACGTGGCATGAAGGTGGCGGTATAGGAGGACGCAATGGGGAAACTTGTTTGACATTTTAAGAATATCCTATTAGACGACAAAGTATGTACTTCAAAGGAATGTATTCTATTATTCATGTTTTACAAGTAAATGCTTATTAATATCAATAAAATGCTTATCACATTCACCCAAAACTAATAACTATGTATGTATGCTAAAAATTTAAAACCCGAACAGATTATTTATGTTTTCGTTGTGAGAAGACTTGCTAAACTAAGTTGGTATCGTATTTGGGATGGGGATCCAAACAATTGTACCAATATCTTGACTAACCTTTACAACACCTGTTCATAAATTTAATGATAACTTTTTAAATTTGTATGTTGATGCGGCTATTCAGTAAAATAATTATTATATATCAATATATAATCATGTAAATTGGTTTTAGATATCAATGGTGAAGTTAGTTGTTATCATGAAATTGAAGTATGTCAAATAGGTGAAAAGAAAGTGAAAACAACTATTATGACAATTCAAGATGCAAGGTAAGTTTTCATGCTTTTATGTTTTTCCAGAAATATGATAGTTCGATGTGCTTTGTGAAGTAACAACTAACAACTATGTAATTGTTTATTGAGATTTAGTGGCATTGAAGTTAAGTGTGTAGTATTCAATAACTTGGAAAAAAACTTCTTGCTATTTTATATCTGGTATGTGTATAAACTAATAATTTTATATCTTAGAACTATATTTTGAAGAAACATTTGATTATAAGTTAACGAGTTAGATCTTAAAATCCAATCTTTAATATTTTGCTTTTGGATTGTGTCATTTACACACTTTTAACTCGAAACTCTAGATACTAAACACATGTAGTATAAAGTCACATTTAAATTAGGGATTGATTTCATATCCCCCTATTTCATGTGTAATTTCATATATACTCACATTACAATCATTAAGTGCATAACGTACGATGTTTTTTAGAGCAAGCTTGGGTAAATATGAAATTTTCAAATTTAAAAAGAGAAGATATGAAATTGTCCATTTAAAGTAAAAGACATGAGTGAGTTGATTATAGTAAGATGGTATATATTCAACTGAATAAGAGTTCAATATCTAGAATCTTGGAAGAGTCTATGATAGGAGTTCTTGTAGGGACATCTGTTTGATGATGGAAGGTCGGGTATAATGGTTTGTGAACTAATACTGTAAGAAACTTTTTTCAGGTTTGATTATTTTGTCGATGCTAGAAACGCATTGTTTTTGAGTCTTTCTTTTGCTAATAACAAAAAAAGGGACACGTACCTAATGAGAAATACCAAAGTTTCATTATCTTTTCCAACTTGTGAACATGTTGCTGGATAACGAATTGTCCATTTTTGAAGGTCAACTCTACCATTAAAAAGAACACGTGTATTGTTAGATTTTTGTTTTTTTATAACATGTATACAAGGTATTTTCTTTATCACAAATGGGGGCTTAGTGTGTGCTTAAAAACTTGTCAAAGGACAATGATGGAGTTCATGGTTGACGTATTTTCTGATAAGAATGAAGGAAACATTTAGTTGATTCCGTATTGATTGATAATCTAAAGACTTTTGTCATTTCATTCATTCATTGTAGAAAAGTATTCACAATGTATAAGTATCCTTAAAAATAAGTAAATGTTTAATTTTAGTTTCTATATATTTGCTTTAGTTGCCATCATTTAAGATATGGTGAAGGTTGGGAATTTTGGTGAAGTGAAAAAAATTGTGAAATAGATGCATTATCATTTAACCTAGCGCGAAATGTAGTTGGGAGGTATATTTTTATTCTACATATTAGTTTAGGTAGGGTAAATGTTTAGGCCAAAACAATTTTATACGAAATTAAATGTCATGTTTTTTCTTTTTCATGGTATAGTGATGTACATTTAAAAGTAGCAACCTTTATTCTCATCATATGTTAATTAATATTTTGTTAGTTAATTTGAGTACTATTTTATTTCGGCTTTAATGATCAAATTTGAGATGCAATGCTAGGAGGATCTCCATTTGGTCACCTTCTTCAACAAGGGTTTCACAAGTCACATGTTGATTTTTAGAATTATCAAGTGTAAGCCTTCTCCCCTCATATTCCATAATCCATTGAGAATGTGATATCTTAGAGGGTGTTTGGGAGTACTTATTTAAAGATAAGCACATAAGCAAATAAGAAATCACAAACATATTTTCAATAAAGAATGAGTTTTTTATGTTGTTGCAAGATGGTCTAACATTTTATTCTTTGTATTACTTTAGGACCTTTAAACTTGGATTTAGGATCGTGTATATATCCTAATGAAAATATAATTAGTGATGCTATTGGAGGGTTGAATTGACTAACTAATAGCATCCTTTATACTTTTAAAAATTATTTGCTCTTCGAAAAAGAGAGAACCACCATTAGCAACACTAGAAACTAACGAAACTAATCCCTCCTCTATTAAACAAAGCATGTAACTATATTTGAGGTTGACTTTTTCACAACATAAAATGTGGGAACAACATACAATTGTAGTTGTTGATAACCTTTTTGCTTTAATACAATATCTTAATTTGTGATCTAACTTTACCATAGTTTAAAATTCAACTTTAGCATGATGTATAAAAACTAACCACTAAGGCATATTAAAGCTGATGCACATACTCTTAATATGCATCGCTTAGATGGTTCATAATGTTGTATTTACAATAGAGATACTTAATGTTTGTAACTTTAAAATTAGCAAAATAAATTGAATTATGCCTCTCTCTTATAGGTGATGACGTCAATGGAGTCATTATTAGTGTTGTTTTGTGTATCTATCGTCATACTTATTTCCTTCCTAAGTGTCATATATTTTGCAGATTGCAGGTTGTTGATTGCATATTAGGTTGGTGTTGCACATTGCAAAGGAGTCTGATGAGGAGTTGTGATGAGTGGTTGCTGATGAAGGGTTAATGTCGAGGGGTTGCTCATGGTTGCTGATGAAAGGTTGCGGGTTATGTTAATTAGGTTGCGGGTTACTACATATGGAAGAATAGCAATAATTGGGCGTTTGACGCGATAAGAGAAAGACCAAGCAAATTATTCCAAGAATATCAATAATATGGTGTTTTGAAGTTGTGTTTAATGTTTTTATGTGCTTGAATGTTTTATGCATTACTAATCAATTGGGTATGATATATAAGAAAAATGAAATGCAATTTCTGTTAGGGGTAGAGTATTTAAAAAAACATTTTATAATGTGTCTATTAATTATGTTTAAATAACTATCGAAAAATACATGTATGTTGGTTACTTAACATTTAGTATTAAACTACCCACTAACTTGTGGTGTGAGTTACTACTATATAAGTAAGGACTCTTCAATTGTAAAAGGCTATTTTTCCAAAAACGGTTACAACAAATGGTTATATAAAGGGTTGTGTGTCTGTGATTTATTAGTTATTGGTTTATATCTCTCACGATATTAGAATTGTCATAATATGGACTAGATTTTCATGTAATCTGGGAAGTCGAAGAGTTAGAGCTTTCAAGTAAGTAGTCGTTATATTTATATAAACTGGCTTCACATGTTAAGTACATATGTTATTGTGTTCAATAATATTTGAAATCTTCTTTTAAAGCATTACTGGTTGCATTTGTCACCCTGTTGATATATGTATGCATTATGGTGGTAGAGTTGTGAAAAGAGGTACAAGTAATGACCACTTGGGTGGGAATGAAGTTATAATTTGTGGTATTAATGCTACCGATTTTTTCTATGATTAACTAATATAATGGGTTAATGAAAATACTATCAACTTATGAGATACACACTATCTTCTTTTTAGAGTTTTGGAATATTAATTTGTCAACCTTATGGAATGTTAATAGTTAGAATGACATCAAATGGATATATCGTCGATGTGAAATAAGAGATATCTTGGACATGTATTTAGTTGAAGATTTATATTTGTTTAGTTTGTGTAATTTTGTTATGTTGTTGTCAGGTATGTTTTTATTAAACCATTTTAAATGGTTATGTAGTTGCTTCCCTTAATTTGGACAAATGGTGTTTTAATTTTTCTTCGTAGGATCATTTGAAGTATCCAACACGGAAATGTGTAATTTAAATGAAATCACATACTTTTCGATCTACATTTAGAATGCAGTTAAACTATTTCTTACGACATTGCTACATAGTGAAGCAAAGTTGAGAAGGATTATGATTTGAAAATATACAACTCCCATATTAGACTAATCAACTACAACTTTTGATACTTTGAAACCTACAACTTTTAACATATTCAACTTATCAACTACATATTTATACTAAGTATGAAATCAGTATAAAGTGTCGTCGTAGAACATCCCGCCGCGTAGCACGGGTTCTCTGCTAGTATAGTTAAAATGAAGTATTTTTATATCGAAGAGTTTTGCTAGCGATCTAAGTTGCATCCGGTCTCGGGTACTTAAAAGCGTTGTTAGCGTCTTCGGGTTGCATAACCGTTGTTAGCGGTTTAGATATAAGAATACTTCGATCTCAACTATATTTATCATTCACAAGTGCTATTTTTGAAAACATCTCAAGTAATGATTTATGTAATCTACAAATTCCGTCAAAAAGTAACAATTGTGTTGTCAAAATTGATACTTTTTCACAAACATTTATAAGGATATGAAATGTCTTTCTTGAATTCACAAATAAAGTTTCATTCAAAATCAAAGAATCACTTCGTTATTTTTGAAAAAGTATCATAACACAAATCTTTTTGGTGAACTAAAAAACAAAAAGAGAGAATAAATCGTACGTGAAAAAGCAAATGAGTATGTTCAAAAAAGAAATGCATGAACATACAAAAGAAAAAAAGAATAAAGCTCGCGTCTTGTGCTCAGAAAAACAAAAAAATGACACATGAGAAAAAAAACAGATCAAAAATATGTTAAAAAAGAACTGCTCGAACATATAAAAATAAACATAGTGGAAAGAGACATAAATGTTTTTTGTTGAACTAAAAAAATGACACATGAGAAAAAAAAACAGATCAAAAATATGTTCAAAAAGAACTGCTCGAACATATAAAAATAAACAGAGTGGAAAGAGACATAAATGTTTTTTATTGAACTAACTTATTCATGTTATCATACAGAACTAATCATGTCTGACACACAATCATCTTCACAACTCTTCACCGTTGATCAACTTGTTCCTTTAGAATTTCATATTACAGTTGGAAAGTGCAACTCAAAATCTGATCTCAACAAGCTTCCATGTTCAAAGTCATGCAAGATCATTGGTGAAATCCTTAAGCGTCATTCACTAAAGGGTGCTTTGACTTTGTCTGCACCAACACCAATTATCTACATGCAACAATTCTAGCATTCAGTCAAATTGGGAGATGATTCAAAGGATATTCTAAGGTTCAAGATATATCAAGAGGAGGTTGATTTTTATCTTGATACCTTTTACACTGTGCTGCAACTACAACAGGTTAATGCTCAAAAGCCGTTTGTGCAACCACCTGAGTTCCTAACCATTGCTAAATTCCTAGACATCGTTGGTTATGAAGTTCTGTTACTATTGCTACAAAATTTGACATCAAGCATCTCACTCAACCATGGCAAACGTTGTTCAAATTTCTTAACCAGTGTACAAGTACAAGAATGACGGGTCTTGGTCAAGCAAAGTTGAACACACTACATATGTTTTGGCTGTTGTCAACAGTAGCCATGTAGACTATGAAAAGCTAATCTAGAATGATATTATTTATCAAGTTATGCAATCATCTTACAAGGCTATTCCATATCCTCGATACACCAAGCTTATCATCAGTCAGGTATTTGCGACTCATCCTACTATTCCAAAAAGAGTTTACGAACCGTATCATAATATCAAAGATGATGATCCCGTTTAGATGACGTTTGCTATTGGTAAGCCTGTGAATGCAATTGCTATGAGAATTTTGGATGACTTGTTGACAGAAGAGATTAAGAAGACAGATGCATACAAGGTGTATGATGTTGTGTATGAGGTAGTAGAAGTTCCAATGACGCAACCATCACCGGTTGTGTCTACCTAAGGAAAGAATTAAACACTTAACTCCCCTAGGTCGCCTAAACCGAAACGAACTCCAAAGAAGAAGGAGAAAGTGAATGGGGGAGTTAAGTGAGCCTAAGAAAATGTTGAAGTTCAAGATCCGAACACAAAAACCTAATTCAGTCACACCAATTCCAACTACATCAGAAATTGAAAAGGACCACTTGAAAAAAGCAGAACAAGTAAGTTATGCTCTTGCAGAAAGTGCAAAAGAAGCGGAGGCAAGAGAAAACATTAAAATGGTTACACAAGCGGTATTGGAACAAGAAGTTGACAACATTGTTGAATGAAAAGAAGATGAAAAAGGAAATTTAGGATTCCTAGATGACTTACTTGTTGAACCTAACACTAGGTTAAATCAAGGGAGTCACAAGGAAAGACCGGAGATGATGATGAAGATGATAATGTTGATGATGCATTAATATGAAGGAAACAGATGGGTAGTTTGGAGACTAGAGAACAGGAGAAGAAACACCCTTCGCCACACCCCCTAGATCACCTAGGATTGACTTATATTCGGATAAGGCACCTGTTACTGAAGTGACGGATACTAATGTTCATATGTCTGATGTTCCATCTCGCTCCTCTTTTTAGCGTGTAAAGCATCTTCGAGGAGTAGTAACAAGAGTTACGAGACGCAAAAATCGTATGAGTAAGGCCATGAAGAAAATTTTGTTCATCGACGTGACGTGGAGAATTTGCGCGTAAAGATTGTTGAATCCTTGGATAAGGAAGTACCTCCAATAGTTGTGATAAGAACAGATCAGCTTGTTAAAGCTAACCTTCGTCTAATGGTTCAAGAGGAAATGGAAAAAGAAACGAAGAATGTCAAAGATGAATTTTCTTCTATGGTTTCTCAAGAGCTTGCTACTACTACTCCTCAAAAAATTGAAGAATTTCTTCGGAATTACATGCATAATCATGTTATTACTCTACAGCCGCCTACACGTATTCCTATTCATGCGCTTCAAGAAAAACTCTACAATGCAATGAAAAATAGTCCACAAGCACAAGTTGTTGATCTTGATATGTGGGTTGTACTCAAGGAAAAGTTCAAGCGGTCTTCGGTACTTTTTGACACTTGCAGATGAACTGAAACGTAACCATAGGATGATCATACTGAGGGGGAGAAAGGTGCGAAAAAGCAAAAAATGTCTAAATGAGAAAAATCTGCAAATGTAAGATTGTCATCAAAACAGACTGTTCAAGAATCTTAGCCAACTTCATCAACTCAACAACAATATCATGATTATGATGGGTGGTCTAAAGTTCATTAGGTTGATGATGATGAGTTAATTTCAAAAGAAGCATCATAAGAATTTTGGCAGAATTAAAGAGTTTGGATGAAAAGAGAGCACCAACAATTGCTGATATTCATAGAATAAAGGCAACTTTGGATGATATGATAAGATATAGATGTAAAACTGCCGCAGAGTATGTCTATCACATAGAACAAGCAACAAATTATATGAATAATCAGATTGTTTGGGAAAGCAGAGAAGAAGATTTGATGTCACAGATTCCTGAGAAAGAAGCTCCCGTATTCTTTAGTCCTTAGAGAACTCCAAACGAGCCTGTAAGGTTCTTATATAACAAGGATTTGTTTTATCCGAAGAAAAATAGAAATACTAAAGCTAAGAAGTATGCTTTATCATTGCACAAGATTCATGCAACTCCTTTCCCAAAAGATGATCTTGGGAACTTTTGACAAGATGGGTAGGTAAAGTGTTTAAAAGGTTTAATGAGGAAGCACGATTATCCATTCAGCATTGGAAAGAACCATAGGCCAACATGTTGTACAAGAAGAAGCACCGAAAAGAAAGATCGTATCCAAGTGAAATCTACTCAAATCAAAAGATTATTGAAGTGATTAGAGTTAACAATGAAAAGGGGTATGGGCAAGACTTTATGGAAGAGATTATTATAAAACGCGTTGACGGTAAAGCTTATATCTTCTTATAATCTGACTACAAGTACTTGAATAAGAATGACATAGAAGATATGTACTTGATGTGCTTGAAAAGAGAGATAGATTACAAATAGAATAGGATGCTGA
Organism: Tanacetum coccineum; assembly: GCA_026074375.1. Lineage (NCBI taxonomy): Eukaryota > Viridiplantae > Streptophyta > Magnoliopsida > Asterales > Asteraceae > Tanacetum > Tanacetum coccineum. Next base: position 17,973 of record BQNB010067645.1, on the reverse strand, counting down.
ATTCCTTGATTGTTTTAATCAGAAGTTGTGTAATATGGTAGATGGTTCATGACTACCAATTGGGAATCGAAAGCTACCAAATCAAGATCAATCTTACTGCACTAACTCTCGTCATTCCTAGTATTGAAAAACTTGAATTTTATACTATCATAACTAATCCTTTCATTGGAATTGTGAATAAGAATAGCAAGAATGAAAAGAGAGTTATGAATATTGAGGAATTTCCAAAGTTTTGCAATGCAACGTTAAAGAAAGTTCTAAGGAAAGTTCAAGAGATTAATACTGAAGTACGATATAGATATAAAGACCCTAATCTCAATGCAGAAGACAGGGAAATTATGAAATTCTTTGAAGAAGAAATTCAGGGTCGCTTGAAGTATCGAGATCATATGCGAAGATGAGAAAGTTATGTCAATGGAAGACCAATTCTACCGCATAGACCTCGTCCTGAATAATTAACCTTTAGAGTGAGATTGTTAAGAATGAAAAAGAAGGCTTAATCAATCTATAGAAATTGAGCTTAATGTAATAGTTAATTTTATTATGTTTTATATTACTCCGTATGTAATTAACTAATGGGCCATAATAAGAGAGTTAGCCCAATGAACACGCACATTAGTTAAATAGATTAGACAAATTAGATCGTACGTATAAATACCATCGTTGCTTAACAAGAGATGTAAGTCTTCTCATTTTGTAACACACACATTTCCTCGTTCTCTCTCAATATCAATTTTCTCTTTTCCTTTAACTAAGGCTAACGGTTTACAATAAACAAAGGTAAATTCAAACAAAGAGAATGACATGGAGCAAGAGGCAAACAATGTAATTTTCAAAGATACATGATTTGCATATATACAAGTAAACTTAGCTATTACCAAATATGTTGCATAAAAAGCAATCAGTTAGGACAAATTTAAACTGATTTTATAAACACTATTTCAATATTTTAAAATATCAAAGAATCTAGGGTAATTATATAATTATACCAGCATAAAATTCTTTAATAATCCTTCTTAATAATCCAATATGTCAAGAAATATATTATTTTTGAATAGTTTGGAGTCCAATTTATAGCTAGTGGTTCAAGAGAGCAAAAAGCCATTTAGCTTAAACAAAAAGCAAATTTTGTTAGATTAGAAATAATAGTGAACTCAAGAATTATCATAAAGACTAGATTCATGCTGGTTTAATTAGGTTTGATGGTTTGTTAAAAACATATTTTTTTAAATAGTATACGTACTAAAAAAACCGTAATATGGTGATTTTCGATGATCATCTCATTAAACCTTAAATCTTTCCGATCTACTACCTTATATCCGTCATAATCCTGCTAAGGCCCTGTTATTCGAGTAGTATCACTATGTGATTGATCTCATAACGAATTTTCTTACAGGACCATTGCGTTGGAACCACAGGGATTGGTTTGTTCATTTAGGGTTTTCATTTTGTTTTATTTTTGTCTTTTTATTCGCTGTTTTTAAGGTTTAGTATGGGAAGTCAGCGATCCAAGGAGGATGAGGTGCAGAAGATTTCTACGTCTGTGTTCGTTACAAATTTCCCAGATCAGTTTAACGCCCAGGATCTTTGGAATACCTGTAAGCAATATGGGAATGTCGTTGATGCTTATATCCCTAACAGAAGATCAAAAGCAGGTAAAAGGTTTGGTTTTGTACGTTTTAGAAAGATCTTTGACGTGGAGCGTTTGGTTAATAACTTATGTACGGTGTGGGTTGGACGTCAAAAAATTCATGCTAACATTTCTAGGTTTCAGAGAGCGCCCTTGACTAAAAGTAGTAATCAATTCAATAATAATAGAGAGAATAGGAATAATACAGGTGATGCCCATAAAGATAAAGGGGTAAAGGGGTATTCTAATTCTTACGCTCATGTTGTCAAAGGATCTCAGCCTTTGAATATGGAGATGGAGAATAATCCAGCTTTGGTGCTTGATAATTCATGTTTGAATTAACAAGATTACTCTAATTTCTTAATGGGTAATGTGAAGGATTTTGCATCTTTATCAAACTTGAAGGTGGTTTTGGTTAATGAAGGTTTCGACAACATTGAGCTAAAGTATATGGGTGGTTATTGGGTAATGATTGAATTCCAGTCAGAAGAGGCAAAAAAGATGTTTCAGTCTAATGTAGGCATTGGTACGTGGTTCTCTCAGCTGCAGCAAGCATTAAATGACTTTATCATTGATTGGAGGGTTACATGGGTGGAGATTGAGGTATTCCTTTAAAGATGTGGTCTGAGAATACCGTTAATCGTATTGCTTCTAAATGGGGTGCTTTATTACATGTTGATGATCAGGAGGATGGGTGTTTTCACAAGAAAAGAGTTTGTATCAATGATGCGTATTTTATTTTAAAATATATTTTTACCAAGTTTTAAATTTATAAAACTCGGTCTACCTGATAACGCTCTAACGGGTAGAGAACCCAATCGTGGGTAGTACAAATTGGTAAATCCGAGGTCTTCCCAAGAGCTAAGTTGTAATTAGTTTTAATTTGAAATGTCACGTTTATAAAATGGTTTTTGATTTGAATTGAAAGGAATTAAAAATAACAATAAAATTAAATACTAAAAATAAAAGGGTTGGAGATATCATGAGAGAAAACGTGGTAACCTAGTTACTTCATTACTACTGTTATGAAAACATTTTCATGTGCAATGTTAAACTATGATTTCATTAGTGGGTTCTAAGGTCGATAGACTTGAATGTGCATATTTAGTCTATCATATACTCTCTGCGATTCCGAATCAGTCCCAAATCATCTAGGAGGTAGGTTTTCCAGGTTGCAGTGATTAATCCCAACTATTCCCAAAACATATCTAATAACCTATAAAGATTATTAACCCTCTCTGAAAGAGTTCCTGTGCTTTTTAAGTATATTAAGTGATAAGTGTGGTGACCGGTTAATTCCTACACTAGGTAAGAAGTTAGTGATCATCCCTAGTACCCATTAGATCCCATATTGAATAGATAATCTAAGAATGGGGCAAGCTAGGTCCAAACCACCCGTACTACCAAAACCCAAGGTTACACGATAGTCAAGGAATATCTAACGAAATCATAATCTAATAGGAAACAATCATAACAAAAGTAACTACATAACTAAACCGGCACTTTAAGTGCTTAGCCACTCATGGTAATGGAAACACAACAAGAAATAGAAGAAATCATAGATTGAAAATTCATAATTCTTACAGTATTCGTATTTGAACGATTAAATACAAAACATAAGTAAAATGTGAACTCCCTTGGACTGCAGGTGGAATTCTTCGAAGGTTGGAAGCCTTTGTCGCCTCTCCAATTGGCTGTGGAGGAAGTGATGTCAGAATAGCTTGGATGAGGCCTTTATTTATAGGTATCGAACCTGTTATTGTGTAACTTATAAATGTGTTACGTCATAACCATCATACACGGCATTCCATATTTAAACAATTTGTTATGGCGTAACCAGATGTGGTGTTACGCCGTAACCTTCAAATAATGTCCATAAGTACGTGATGTTCATTCCATATTTATGGATCTTCATGGTTACGGCGTAACTGGATATGGTGTTACGCCGTAACTCTAACTTTGATAAGATTTCTTTCCAAATATTTGGTTACGGCGTAACTAGATATGGTGTTACGCTGTAACGCTGTCCTTGATCTTTGTACTTGCTTAATATATGTTATGGTGTAATCATTTTTGGTGTTACGCCGTAATATTCTTCAAATATTTACACTTTGAGTCTTTTTCCCTTATTTCTTATCACTTTCTTGCATTCCACCTGAAAACTACAAAATGATAGAAAATATCTCATTTTCAAGTATTAGTGAAACATTTTCAGGTAATATAGGGGGTAATTTGACACTAAAAAGTATTAAATATTTGATGTTATCAAATATCCCCTCACTTAACTTTTGCTTGCCCTCAAGTAGAACCTGTTAGAACATTTCATAAAAAGATTTCTCAAGAATAACTTCAAGAAATGAATTTATAAAACTCTCATGCTAGAAAACATCAAAGCCGAACACCTCACGAAAAGGGGATAAAAAGTCACTCAGCTCTCCACTAGTCTAAGTGTTTCATTTTCGGGGTGATCGCTCAATTGCACAGTCATAGCATGTATTCTATCATAAGCTTGGAAAGTACACAAATCTGCACCAGTTAGAATTAGGGTCTAAATAATTCTCAAAGGCAACAAGGGTAATATGGTTTTAAAGGGTGATAAAGGGGTTAGGATAGACATGGGATACACATTTAATGGTTGTTAATAAAAACACAAAACAAATAGTCTAAAATAATCTAAGGTTGTCATAACTAGCTACTGTCCATCCATGGGTCCAAGAGTTTAAGTCCGAAAATCTGATCTTTAATAATGGGCTACTAGCTCCATTCTTCATGAGTATTGGGATGACTTGGTGTAATAATGGGCTACTAGCTCCATTTTACTAAGATGTCTTGGTGCAATAATGGGCTACTAGCTCCATTTTTTATTATTATTTTTATTTTGCACCATCTTTACATTTTTAGCACATGGGTGGCTTTTTGTTTCACCCTTTTTACTTTATTTTCTTTATAATATGCAAATATTACAGGAGTTTATATAAAATTTAATTATTGCCCCTGCAACATCCGATATTATACGTACATCCCCCTACTTGATATAAACAATGTCGAAAGTGGTGATACAGGGGGGGGTCTTTATAGATCATAACTAATTGGTCTTCCATGAATGCATATAATTCTTGTTCCCATTCCCCTCGAACCATGGACTTAAGTAGTCAGAAATTTCAACACAAAGAAAATTAAGACTACAGGGCAGGCTAAGGTAAAATGGTGTAACGAAACATATAGAGTATAGTGAAAACATAGATTGGTTTAACAAGGGTGATCTAGGGGTATCTTGCACTAATAATTAGTGCAACAAAAGGGTTTATCACAGGAGGTCGACAAGTCAGTGTAACAAGTCGATAAACACATACATATAGTCTATTTAGGTGATTTCCTAAGTGTTGCCTTCTTGAACTATCTGTTCCTGCTAATCAATTAGGTCTCGAAATGATGTACATGCCAAGTTCTAAAGTCTACAATACTACCGGCACACTCAATATTTTGGTGGATTTTTGAGTAATATGATAGAAACGGAATATTAGGCATAAATCTTACCAAGTATAATAAAGGGTAGAGTGTATTCGGCAAAGATTAATTCTAGTTATTTAAGAAAAAATTGTCAAAATTTTTAAAATAGGCATAATTTTCAAAGAAAACTAGAAAATCAAAGGCAAAACATACGTCAAGTATTAATTCTACTCCTATCCCCCCACTTGATTTTTACAATGTCCCTATTGTACATTAAGGAAATTAAATAAAAAGAAAATAGTATAATTAAGACAAGAAACTCCCTAAGCTTTGCTTTGAAATTTGAAATTTGGCGAAGATCTTTAGATTATTTCCGTCTTCTCGCAAGCTCTTTATCCCCTGTGATCACAAAACAAACCAAAGCATAAAATCGTTCTACAAGAATTATGAAGTGTATAGGAAATACAAACCTGACTCACTTTCGTAGGAATCACGGTTGCATTTAGCATATGCAACAAGCCTTTTAAACCACTTGGTGACCCAAGTGGACGAGTTTAGTCTAGTGAGGGCTTCCAGAGAACATACCTATAAATTCCATTTACGTATACAAGTTTAGACGTGTTTAAAACTTAAATTTTTATGATTTCAGAAGGAGGTTACAGCGTAACCATAGAATGGGTTGCGTCGTAATCAAGTGGTAAAATTTTTAAGTTTTAAGGTGTTACGGCGTAACCAGTAGATGGTTTCCGTCGTAACTGCAGTGGTTACGGCGTAAACTAAAGTTGTTAAACGGTAACTACTATAGATTCAACAAAGTCACCACATGATTATGAGTCAAGCCGGTCTTGATAATTACCTCTTAGCTTCTGGATTCTGCAAAACAAAGTAAGAAACATGCAAACCAACTAATGCAAAAAGGAAATTTCATTAAATAAAGGACGGGTTGTCTCCCGATAAGCACTTTTGTTTATTAACGAGTTTTTAAGTTAGACTCGTGCCCTTTCTATGTTACTTCATGAACATACTTACTGCCTTTTAGCTCTTTCCTAATCAAAGCTTTAAATCGTGCTCCATTCATACGCCCTAATGGTAAGGCTTCGTCCTCACGATCAGTAATGTATATAAAACTACGTCCTCTTTTAAAAGAATATTTTTTTACTTCAAAAATTTTAACGTTAACATAGGGGGGATCGTAGTCGGTCTTCTCGTCCTTAATTCGCCACCTTTCGTCCTCCTCGTATGCCTCATTGTGCCATGCTTCATTGGTTTTCTTATAGTTTTTTTGACATTTTTCCCATACATCGTCCAGAACATACCCTTTCTTTCCTATTCTTAAAATGTACTCATTTGATAAATGTTCAATCTCATTATTGAACACCCTGTTATATTTGTTAAATCTCCTGGAATATGGGTCACCAATCTCCCTTGCATATTCCTCATCAACATCATAACTATCAAGAATCCACTCGTTGAAAATAAATTTACGATCAGATTCATGAAGGTTGTTATCTCCAATCCTGATTTTCATCCATTCTTCAAATGAATAATTTTTTTGTAGTTTATTGTCACGGTTGTGATTGTTAAAAACCAATTATTTTGCTATTTAGCTATTTGGTTATGACCTTATTTGGCTTTATTGTTAAGCACTTTGAGACTATTATGAGCTTATAAGCTCTCGGCAAATGGGAGGAGTACAAGGAAAATGTTTTTTGGTTATTTACCTCGTATGTCGTATTTTTGGACTATTTTGATAGCTTTTGGTGATAACCGAATATACTACGTAGCTTGATAGCTTTATTATGGATGTTTAGGGCTTATAAAGCTCACGACCCAATAAGCCCAAATAATCGTGGCTTATTGTGGTTCGGATTATTTTGTTAGCTATTGTTTTGGCTTATTTCACTAATGGCATTAGTATTGAGCCTTTCATCACTGGCTGTTGAGGTTTCAAATTTCCTTTTCATGATACCATCTTTCATTTCCTGTCTAATGGACTTGATTATGCTAATTAAGGCATCATTCATGTTCTCCACTCCCTGCATACTCATGTGTTTTGTTATTTCAGCGTTCAACCATTCGTCAACATCATCCTTTTCTTCAAAGTACTGAATGTTCTGAGTATACCCATGGTTACTTTCCTCTTGCTCACTCATGACTACTTCATCGTCGGTCATGTATTCAACCTCTTCCTCCATATCTTCCGAATCACAATCGGATTTGGTGCCTGGTTGGTTAGGATCAAAGTAGTGAGCAAATTCCTGGATTGGGTCAGTGGTTGGTGTACTTTTGCTGAAATAGGTAGGAAGATATGATTTTGTATTGCTGATGTGGTTCACCTTTTTCTCGTATTCCAAGTACTCGGCTATAGCCATATCTTCAATCTTTCTAGGTGTCTGGCTTTCTTGTGTCAGCCTAAGATACTGTTCAATGGTGAGATCTTCAATGTCAACCTCATCCATGATGTCTCCTAGAGAATAGATCGAAGTGAGAAAAGACATAATTGCAAAAATTCAAATTACTACTAATTTTTAGCTCCCCAACAACGGCGCCAAAAACTTGATGCATATTTTATTTTAAAATATATTCTTACCAAGTTTTAAATTTATAAAACTCGATCTACCTGACAACGCACTAACGGGCAGAGAACCCGATCGTGAGTAGTTAAGATTGGTAAATCCAAAGTCGTCCCAAGAGCTAAGTTGTAATTAGTTTTTATTTAAAATGTCACGTTTATAAAATGGTTTTTGATTTGAATTGAAAGGAATTAAAAATAACAATAAAATTAAATACTGAAAATAAAAGGGTTTGAGATATCAGGATAGAAAATGTGCTAACCTAGTTACTTCATTACTAATGTTATGAAAACATTTTCTTGTGTAATGTTAAACTATGGTTTCATTAGTGGTTTCTAAGGTCGATAGACTTGAATGTGCATATTTAGTCTATCCTATACTCCCTGCGATTCAGAATCAGTCCAAAATCGTCTGGGAGGTAGGTTATCCAAGTTGAAGTGATTAATTCCAACTATTCCCAAACCATATCTAATAACCTATAAAGATTATTAACTCTCTCTGAAAGAGAAACTGTGCTTTTTAAGTATATTAAGTGATAAGTGTGGTGACCGGTTACATCCTACACTAGGTAAGGAGTTAGTGATCCTCCCTAGTACCCATTGGATACCATATTGACTAGATAATCTAATAATGGGGCAAGCTAGGTCCAAACCACCCGTACTACCAAAATCCAGGGTTACACGATAGTTAAGGAATATCTAACGAAACCATAATCTAACAGGAAACAATCATAACAAAAGTAACTACATAACTAATCCATCACTTTAAGTGCTTAGCCGCTCATGGTCACGGAAACACAACAAGAAATAGAAGAAATCATAGATTGAAAACTCATAATTCTTACAGTATTCGTATTTTAACGATTAAATACAAAAAATAAGTAAAGTGTGATCTCCTTTGGACTCCAGGTGGAATTCTTCGAAGGTTGGAAGCCTTTGTCGCCTCTCCAATTGGCTGTGAATGAAGTGATGTCGGAATAGCGTAGATGAGGCCTCTATTTATAGGTATCGAACCTGTTATGGCGTAACTTATAAATGTGTTACGCCGTAACCATAAAACACGACATTCCATATTTAAACAATTTGTTACCGCGTAACCAGATGTGGTGTTATTCCGTAACCTTCAAATAATGTCCATAAGTACGTGATCTTCATTCCATATTAATGGATCTTTATGGTTACGGCGTAACTGGATATGGTGTTACGCTGTAACTCTAACTTTGCCAAGATTTCCTTCCAAATATATGGTTACGGCGTAACTAGATATGGTGTTATGCCGTAACGTTGTCCTTGATCTTCGTACTTGCTTAATATATGTTACGGTGTAATCATTTTTGGTGTTACGCTGTAACATTCTTCAAATATTTACACTTCGAGTCATTTTTCCCTTATTTCTTGTCACTTTCCTGCATTTCATCTGAAAACTACAAAATAATAGAAAACATCTCGTTTTCGAGTATTAGTGAAACAGTTGCAGGTAATATAGGGGGTAATTTGACACTAAAAAGTATTAAATATTTGATGTTATCAATCAACACGAATGTAGCTTCAAACATCTTTGAGTCGTTTAAAAATATCAACGTAAGGGGAAACTGATATGAATGACGAAAAAAATGAAGGAGAGTCAAATGGAGAAGATGTGGGATTGAATTTTTTTTCTCAATTTTGGAAGGAGACAGTGATGTTGAAGTGGTTCTTGATTCTAAGTTTGAGGAGGAACTACCCAAATAAAATGTGGAAGAGGCTTCTGTTGGGCAAAATGATGCACGCTCAGCGGATCCATTCAATATTTATGACTTACTCAACAAGAAACAAGATGACAACAATAAAGGCTCTAGCGTAGACGATAGTTTGAAGTATCCTCCAGGTTATACACCAACAGATGCAAAAGATGCAATAGAAGAGCATTATAATAAGAGTAATGAACCTAAAAGGGCGAGTGGTGAATTTTTAATAGTATTCATGAGGAAGAAGGAGTTTTTGGAGTGAATAAATCCTGGGTCGAAGACAAAATCAAAGGATGACGTAGTGGAATCTATATGTTCAGGTCACTTTCAAAAGGCTGAAATACCACGTTCAGGTGGTTCTATCTTGCAATTGATGGACAACTTGGTAAAGATGGGACAAATTGTGGGATATAATATGGAGGGGTGCATGAAAAATATAGAAGAGATCATTGAATCGCAAGGAGGGAACGAAGTTCATCGATGAATTTTATGTCGTTGAATATCCAAGGCCTTGTCCAAAAGGCTAAAAAGGATTGGGTTAAGGAGTTATGTGTGAATAGTAAGGTGAATTTTTTATCTTTGAAGGAAACAAAAATGGTGACTCTCGAGCTATTTTGCATAAAGAGGTGTTGGGGAAAATTTGCGTTCGATTATGTATATAGTGCTTCTGTTGGTAACTCGGGTGAGATCCTTTATGTGTGGGATCCTAAATCGTTCCAGAAACTTAATGTTACTGTCTTAGATTATTTTGTTATGATTAGAGGTGTTTGGGTGCCCAATGGTATAAAACTTCTTATTATTTCGGTGTATGCTCCTCAAGAATTAACTGAAAAAGATGTTGTGGGATTATTTATCCCTTGTGATGGCTAACTGGAAAGGTGAGGTGGTAATTATGGGTGATTTTAACAAAGTTCGTAAAAAAGCTAAAAGATTTGGTTCAGTGTTTAATGTGCAAGGTGCGAATGCGTTTAATTTGTTCTTTTCAAATGTGGGTTTGGAGGAGGTGCCTCTAGGTGGATGCTCTTTTACTTGGCGTCATAAATCAGCCACTAAGATGAGTAAACTCGATAGTTTTCTTATTTCTGAAAGTCTATGAGTTCGCGTCCTAATATGTCAGCAATTACATTGGACCGCTATTTATCTGATTATCGTCCGATTTTAATGCGTGAGTCGCACTATAATTATGGGCCTGTTCCGTTTAGGTTTTTTCATTATTGGTTTGAAATGGAGGGTTTTGACAAGTTTGTTGAAGAATCTTGGAAAGAAGCGCTTGTGGCTAAGGCAAATGCTTTGATCAAAATGATGAAAAAGCTTAAATACCTGAAAGAAAAGATCGGTGTGTGGAACAAAACGAATAAGGAGAGCCCAAATAACAGTAAAAGAAATTTAAAAGATGAGTTAGCCAAGTTGGATTCGGCTATAGATAAAGGCGAAGGAGACGGTGATTGTAACCCTTGCCATTTTGTAAGATCTGAATGTTCTAATTTAGTCATTTGACTTTTTGACTGTTGTCAGTTTCATTAGAACTTGTACCGTGTTGACGGTGGTGAATAAGTGTGATTGAGGTATTTTATGTTTGTATTGTGTATAATAATTATTTTTAGAGGGTTTTATTATGTTGATTACGTTCCGGGAGGTTTGTCTTGTGAATAACTTGAAATGCCGAAAACGAGTCCCGACACATCCGTTAATGTTCAAAGCGATTTTCGGAAAGTTTAAATTGGAAATACGTCGTGTAAATAATCGAGATTCATAGAAAAGTATTTTTAAGTCTAATAAAAATACTAGGAAACTTCGGGTAATATTTTAAAGTCGAAAACGTTGAGTTTTAAGGAAAACCGACACAAAATGAAGACTCCTGAGACCCCTAGGATTCTATGACCGGTCAAGACAAAGGGGAGGAATAAGATAGCTAGTTTTTAGCTAGTGTGTCACAAGACTAGTACATATGACTTGTCTTTGCTCATTTTCACACTTGGAGCATGAACTTGAAATCATTTTTTTCTCTCGTTTGCTCTTTGGTTCGTCCGATCTAAAACGCACACACACACTAAAATTTTTGCAACTTGATCAAAAACATGAAGACATAGAAGTTTTGGGTTGATTCTAGTGTTCGGGTTATTGTTTAAACTACGTTTGGGTAGTCGGCTCATGTTCTTTCTCGCTTCTTAAAACCCTCTTTGTAAGTGTTATAAATTTTTAGTGACTTATTTGGCTTATTTTAAGCACTTTTGGACTTATTATGAGCTTATAAGCTCTCGGCAAATGGGAGGAGTACAAGGAAAAAGTTTTTTGGTTATTTACCTCGTATGTCGTATTTTTATGGACTATTTTGATAGCTTATGGCGATAACCGAATATACTATGTAGCTTAATAGCTTATTATGGATGTTTAGGGCTTATAAAGCTCAAGACCCAATAAGCCCAATAATTCGTGGCTTATTGTGGGCTTATTGTGGTTCAGATTATTTTGTTAGCTATTGTTTTGGGCTTATTTCTACTAATGGGCTTTAGTATTGAGCCTAAAACGTACTTTATGTATATGAATATCTTAATGGATCCTTATTGGGCCTAAGCGAAAACTAGTAGTTTTATGAGTTTTAACGAACTTTTAGAAATTGGAGCATACTCATGAAATGATATTGAAAGTTGTTTTGGGGAAAATATGCGTTGATAAACGTTGCGAGAAATAGTTTTGGTATTTTGACAGAAAAGGGTGAAATTGTGGAAAATATTTGAAATTAAGGTTTAGAACCTTAGAAAACGTTGTATAAAACGAACGGGTCATGTCAAAATTTCGTAAAAAGTCTACACTTAGTGTCACACCCCGCCAAGGCGGAAGCACGAGGTATAACTTCATGGATATCGTTACAACACAATGGCGTCTACTATAGAGATACTAAAAGGAAAAGAAAATAACTACAGGGGACACTATGTGTCATAACAATACCCAACACAAGATAAAGGAGTCTTGCATTATTAAGTAATGTCATACACGCAAAAGCATAAACCAACATAAAAGTAAATCAATCCCAGACTTAAATTATCCAGCAGAACATAAGTCTAAATCGAAAGAACAAATAAGAAGAACTCCACAAGCCAATCCTAATGTCTCTTGATTCGTCTGATATAGTATATATAAAATACTAGGCAAATCCAAACTCTTCACCCTTGACAAAGGGAAAAAGTCAAGACCTACTTAGAAATAAAATATATAAGAATCAAATCAATAATAAAAAGATTCCGGAAGAGATATTCCCGGGTCGTATGTCCCAACGAGGCTGCAATTGAAAGTAATCCTGGTTTGATGAGAAATTGAATGATGAAGAATATATGATGGAAACACTGATATAATTACAACTAAAATTAATTAAATAAAACCTAATTTAATCTACGGGAAAACAAGCAAAGGAAATGAGGATCTTAAAAACTACGGGAAACAAAATTAGTTAATATGGATAGAACTTACACTCGGGAAGCATATTAATTATTGGGAAATCCTAAAATAATCTAAATTAAATACAGGGAACAGAATCATGTATGGAACCTAAATACTAAAATTAAGAAAATAAATGCTAAATTAAATAATAATTAAAATTAAATTCTAATTAAATTTAATTTGGAAAATAAAAAAACTAGAATAAAAACGGAGGCGTTTGAATGTAAAAAAAAAACAAAAAAAAAAAAAATAAAAAAAAAAAAACGAATGAAACGGTAAAAGCACCCGGTGTATAAAAACGGTTCTAAAACTGGAAATTAAGAAAAATAAAGCTATAATAAGATTTTATATTTTTTCAATAGACACTAATATGACAATAAGCACAATTTTACAAAAAGAATATTTTTTTATTAATTTTTGGATCTTAATTTGAAAAATAAAGAAAACTAGAACTAAAACGGAGGTCGTTTGAATGTAAAACGAAAAGAAACGGTAAAACGCACCCGGTAAAACGGGTCTAAGACTGAAATTTAAGAAAAATAAGGCCTATACTAAATTTTATATTTTTCCTAGACACTAAATGACAAAAGAAAATTTTATAAAAAGTAATTAAACTAATTAATTTTAAACCTAATTTATATTAATTAAATTAAATAAACTAACTGTGGTTAACCTAAGGGACTAACAGTGAAATGGGATAAGGACTAACAGAGTAAAGAGAAACTAACCTAAGGCATTAACAATGTTAACATTAAAAAAAAGAAAATTACATAAATGGTCCCTGAGAAGGACCCCGATTGCAAGGTGGGTCCAAAGTGCTTATTATCAAAAAGCCAAAGAAGCAAAGTTGATAAGGGGCTTAAGGGGAACAACTTTTGTAAAAGCACTTATGCTTTTAGTTGGCTTAATAAGCTAGAAAAATGAGCTTAATGGGGCTGCAGAACTTAATAAGCTTATGAGCTTATTTTTCTTGGCTTTTTGGGATTTAAGCCAACAAATAAGCTAGAAACTAAGGGGGATAGATAAATAGGGAGAGGGGAGTCCTAAATATAAGCTAAGGTATCTAGATTAAGCCCTAAATAAGCTGGAAAGAAAATAAGCTATATTAACAGTTTTAATAAGAAAACAGAAAAAGGTGAACTTTAAGCTAGATTTAAGCTAACCTAGAGGGGGAAATAAGCTATAAGATCTTGGGAGCTTAAAGGACTAGTAATAAGCTATAAATAAAAGCTAAAAGATCCTAAGGCTTATTATCTAAATTAGCTAGAAAAGTGGGCTGAAAATGGTGCTCAGCACCAGGGTAAATACAACAGTGAACAAGGGGTCTCTTTTGAGCTTATGCAATAAGCTCTAAAGAGCTTATTAGCCAAAATAAACCACAAACAGAATTAAAGGGGTGACTAGTGAGCTTATATTCAAAAGATGAGGGCTTAGGGCTTAATTAAAGCTGCTGATTTTGGGGCTACAAGTTGGCTGATTTCACAAACACACATGCATACATACACACTTGGTGACTTGGTGTGTCACAATTACAGGACAAAGGGTCTCTCTTTTTGGCTTTTTGTAACTTAAACAACACAAGAGATGAGGAGCTTAAGCTGTTTCAACAGCTTAAGCTCTTATGGTCATTTTGGCTCATTTAAATTTTGAAAGAATATAGAAACAACTTAAAAACTTATTTTCAAATTAAAAGTTGTGATTAAAAAGGCTTAATAAACCCTACACACTCAGCCAAAGTTGGCTGAGTGTTTGTGACCCATAACAAACCCATGGTGACCCATTTTGAGACTAACCCAAACACCCCCTTAATGTATAAAAAAAAGAGTTTTAACTGATTGGTGGTAAAAGAGGGCAGAGATAAGTGATTACAAGTGGATTTTACTAACTTTTAACACACATTCAAACAATTTAAACAGAATTACAAAGGCTTAAATTATACTTTAAATTTCGACAATGGTGATTTTCACAAACTTTTTAACTTTTATTAAAAATGAAAATTGTTACAACATAAAACTTTTACATGAACTGAATTATACTTAAATGATTAAAAAGAAAGACTTTGAATTAAAATTAAGCTAAAAACATAAAAAAAAATGGTGTGGCCTTCGGCTTGGTCTTGGCTCTTTTATACAAGCTGAAACTCCTTGGTTTGTGTTTCTTGTGAGAGTACAAGGCTTCCCAATCAATCCTAGCCCTTCTCTTTGGCTTCTCTTCATCTCACCATTGAAGGGTAACTTCGGGTTGTGTGATTTTGCCAGGGAAAGGGTTATAGGGGCATTGGGTTGTGGGGAAAGGTGAGGGGTGAGCTGGGAATGGTACTTGGGAGGTGGTTTGGCCTTGTAAACCATGGGAAAGGGTGGGTTTGATTTTGGCGGGTACGGGGTATGGTACAGTTGTGGTTAGCAGGGTTTAAAAGTAAAGTTTGGGGAAGAGGCAAAAGTGGCCCTTCCTCTTTCATCCCTTTGTCATTTCATTCGGCCCCTTTTTCAGTTATAATGAGACTTTGGAAAGTGACAACTTTAGCCCCCGTCGTTTTATAACTAAAAGAGTTAAAAGGAGTTTTGGCAAATTGCAAATTTGGCCCTTGTGTTTTATTTCTTTTGTTTTTCTTTATAAAACAACTTTTAAAACTTGGCATTTTTGGCCCCTTTTCTTTATTTTTTCATTTTTAATTATAAAACAAGGTTTTTAAAATTTACATTTTTGGTCCTTATGTTTTATAAAAAAGGATTGTGGGCTTTTGTTGGGCTTTTGGGCTTGTATTGGGCCCAATTGAGTGTGTCTGGGCCCAATAAGGTTTAGGCTTATGTTATTGGGCTTTTTAAGGCCCAATAAGGTTTAGAAGTGGGTTTTGTTTGTACAATGGCTGAGATT